>VZTT01072371.1:5318-21346 GCA_013400855.1 Buphagus erythrorhynchus
CTTTTCTTTTTTTGTTTTTGTTTTACTTTAGCTTGCTTTATGAAAAAATTCTGCTGGTGCCTGCACTTGTGCTGAAATGATTCATTCTTTTCCTAGGTTAGAGCTCCACTTGGTGGTCAATAGGACAACATGTAGTATTGTCATTAACCTCATTTAAAAAAGAATTATATTACTATAAGAATTACTATACATAATGTTATTTTTATAATATAAAGTAATAATTTTAAAAAAACAAACCCCAACCCTAAGTAATGTGTACCCTGATTGCACTATAAGCTAATAAGAGTACTTTTACTTTACTTTTTTAAAAATGGAAATACACTGTTCCTTAAAGCAAATTATGACAAAACTTAATTAATTCTCACTGATTTATCAAACTGTATAGCAAAATAATCTTATTTGTGCTTGGCAGATATAGAGCAGATGACACAGGAACAGAAATAAATTTCCCACAGTGGTAAAGAGAGATTATTTTGACTTCTTTCTGGGATTCCAAGAGTGTATTAGGAAGAGAAGAAAAGATAATTATTTGGTTTTTAAACCCCATGTGCAGTTAAATTGTTAAAAGTCTGTGTTTTCTGTGTCAGATGGCTAAAAAGTATATCAATATTTCCCCAACTAATGAAATCTGTACTAGATAAATTTTTCAGATTCTGATATTTGTAAATATAAACAAATAAGGTAATATTTACTTCTCTGTTTTACAAACAAAATTTTGCTCACTGGTAAATTATCAATGGGAAAATACTCTTTCTCATTTAATTCAGTGGTTTTAGTATGAATTAACTCCTTCCACCTCATCATAAACTTTTGTGACAGCAGCTTAGAACAACATAATCACAGCCTCAATAGCAGCCTCCTGGTACTCTCCAGTAACTTCCATGTCTGGTTATCTTCTAAATGAAGAAGATGCATAGACAAATCATGTCCATAGTCCTTTATGTATAAAAAGTCAACGGGCACAAACTGAAACACAAGAGGAAAAACTTTTTTGTTCTGCAGGTGACCAAGCACTGGCACACATTGCCTAGAGAGGATATGGAGTCTCTATCTTTGAAGATTTTCAAAAGCCTTCTTTCAAAAGACATGATCCTGAGCAACCAAGATTTAAACAACCCTATTTGTGCAGGGTGGTTGGACCAGGCCAGATACTCTCCAGAGGTCTCTCCCAAAATCAACAATTCTATGATTATGTGTTTCTGTGGTTTTGCTTAAAGGAGAATCTCTTAAAACTTGCATTTATGAGGATAAAAGATATTCTAAATTGTGAAAATTCTTATGAATCTTTATTGCTTCTACTGCTGTTTTTAATTTTTTCTTCATGGTATTTTTCATGGTTAGGCAAAATTTGACTGCTACAGTAACTCTCTTTTGGACATTTACTGGGTTTTTAAATCAGCTTTTCAGTGCAGTTCTTAGAAAACTAGAATTTGGAAGTCAGGCAAAAATACTTTTCTATAAATTCTCTGAAGCATGTTTATTCTGCATAAGATTTTTAAAAAATTCCTGACCAACAGGCATAAAGAGTTTACGTATGAGTTTATAGAGAATTTTTAAATGGATAACTCAGAAAACAAACAAATAAACAAACAAACCATCAAGAAAATCTGTTTAATGGCCAGACTTTAGCATAACTGTGGCATTTTTCAAACATTTACTGAAATTTCTACAGCCCCTAAATGTACTATTTCTTAGTCTGTTAAAAGATCTGTGATTAGATGCACTGCTACTTTGAAGAAGAAAATATAGATGATTTATTCAATGCATGCATAAATGCCAATACTTTTATAAGGCTTTATAAAAAGCCTTATAGGCTTTTAAGCTTCATAAGATTTCTTGTACCTACCTTTAGTCACCTAAAAATCATATATGTCTGATCTATCTTTATTGTCAGTGGAGGAAAACAGGCTGGTTTTGAAGTAGATTGAATAAATCAGTCCTGTGCATCTTCCTAAGAAGGTGAACAGTCTTGGGGAGACACCTGATTGTCACTGAATGAGAGCCTGAATCTCCATCCAGATCACTGAGCCTATGACTGTTCTCTGGCCCTGAGGCTGAGTGACAGAGTCACCTCCAAAAGACTTTAGGGAACAATATTTAGCACATACTCACTCCTGAACTGTTCTCAGATAGTCTTTGGCTGAGTTGCCTTAGAATGAAGCCATGCCAGGGACTGTGAAACAAACAGTGGAAATAGTCGTTTGTGCCCAGGAAAGTATTATGGCACAAATAATTTACTGAAATGGGTGTAGTTATGAGGTTTTACTTTCAACTCAGATACTTTTCATGCAGCTCCACCGACTTTACACTGAACTGCTACTTCTGATGTGATAACACAGTGTTTCTGAGTGACAAATTGCCTTTTTTATAAATGTATGAACCTCCTAATAAACTCAACTTGTATGATTAATCCAAAAAAGCCAATAAAAATTGAAAGGCATTGGGTTTTATTAGAAATCCTTTATGGAACTTTATGGCACAGAATTACAGGGGAGCCTGAATGTCTCAAAATGTCCTTCACCTAAAATACCACTTTCATAATTCTTGCCTGAGGACCATATAATTCTGAGCACTCTTGAAGTGAGATGTCAGCAAAGATTTGCTCTCTTCTCCACTCATAGTTATTAAACTAGAGAATTAAAAGGTAAAACAATAAAAGGTTACAATAAAAAGATATGTCTTAGGTATCAATTGAGGAGTAAAAGATCACCAGGTTTTACTTGTGAATTAGAAAAATCATTGAAATGAAAAACTAGTAAACCAGTAGGTTTATATATATTTATATATGCACCAACAGTATTTCAAAAGGAGATTGTAGTTTACTAATATATTAGATTTTTTTTAATCTATCTTTTATATTCAGTTCAGAATAAAGGAGTAGATAAAAGAGAAATTAATGGCATAAGGCTTTCAAAAGACTATTGATAGAGTAACTCAGGAAAAAGATCCCATAGAGCTAAACCATATAGTGAAAGGCTAATAATAGAGATTACAATCTGGCTAAAATATAGGAAAGAGGAAAAAAAATCTGCACATAAAAATGCTAATCAAGACTGTTTCTCTTTGCACTGAAGAATATTGTGATTTTTTTTTACATTATTTAACAATTAAAACTTTTTCTCGCCATAGACATTTCCATAACTATTTCTGCAAGCTGTGTGGTTTGAATAGAAAATCAAGAATACAGATGTTTTAAAAATAGCCATCACACTTTTTCATTAATATTTTCATGTAGGTTGTTCCTCATCATCTCTTAGTTTTTAATTAATACCAGTTTTTCCATATAAGAATAGGGAAAAGAAAACCAGATTCACAGAGTTAAACTAGAATGCCAACAACTAGCTTTGACCAGAAATTTAAGCTGTATTTTACTTCATGTGAAAATAAATGAGAAGAAAGATATATATAAAATTATAAATCATATAGGGAATACAGATACCTGTTTTATTTCATAGTATATAAAATATGCAAAGCAATACTTTCTATATCACAAAGGAAATTAATTCAGTACTGGCAAAAGGGATATTGTTCATCTGCAAAAGCATTGGAAAACAGAAATCAGAAACATAAATTATTAACTATGGAAGATAATATGGAATAGCTGATATTTCATAAATGTTTATTTACTGTTTTTCTTTCTCTAAGTCATGTAATATTTGGCTTATAACTTTTATTTCATTGGACCAAACCAATGAAGTCTCTCACATTTCAGAGGCAGAAAAAACTCTACAGGCACACACTGTATCTTAGCTGTCTCATGAGAGGTTTTGTACAAATTTTTATTTGTTACAAGGAGATAACGCTTTTTCATGGTCTTGAGCTTCTTCTACTTCCCTATAAAATTTTAGACATCTTTATTTTATTTATTTCCTCCCTGGAGACTGGATTAGTGCATGTTTCACATGCTCTTAGACACATGTTCCAATCAATTTGGTATTTTATTGAACAAGAATGTAGCAACAGTCATACTGCAAAATGGTTCATTTTTTCTCTCTGAACAGGGCCAAATGGAAGGTTATAAACCAAATCCACCCACGGAACTTTGTTCTTTGCTTCACAGTCTTTCCTGCAGTGCCATTGCCTGAGGTCAGATCTGAAGCAGAACAGACATAGCCAGCAATCTGGAAAGCCCAGCACCACCGTGTAGTTCAGTCTGTGAGTGTGTGCATGTACGTGCCTCACAAAGAGCCACCAGACACACAGAGATGAGACGTGTCAGATAAATGTTTCACTAAAGGAGCTAATGATCAACTCTCCTCCTCTCCTCAGTGACCTCAATTTCTCAATTTCTGCTAGCATGGTCTCTCAGGTTTTATGTGATTTTGCTTTTGTTTCTATTGTGGTTGCAGAAATCTGAGCTTTGTTGCCTTCAGCATCTGGGATGTTCCTCCTTACAGTCCTAATGGCCAGGCACTTTGCTGTCTCCCCTCTGTCCCCTAATGCTCACACAACCTTGTCTTGAGAAACAGACTCTGTCCCCTCCCGTAACTAACTCCTTTAGTTTTCTCTTTTTTATGCTCTGAAGTCTTACCATCATCTCCTCTGAAGCATCCTCCTTTGGATTGCAAGGTGAGGCATAATCCTCCAGATCATAGAATCAAGAAATCATAAAACATCATAAAACAGGCTGGATGGGACCTTGAAAAATCATCTGGTCCAAACATTTTACGGAAAAGGGAAATTAAATGAGATTAGCAAGCACCATGTCCAGTCTTCTTGAAAAGCTCCAGGGATAAACACCCCATCATGTCCTTGCGGAGATTGTTTCAGTAACAGATTTTCCTCACAATGTGTTGTTTTGGTTTTTGGTTTTTTTTTTTTTTTTTACATCAATATGAACTTCTGCTAGTAAAACTTGCAGCTATTGTTTCATAAATTTGGTGTGTGGCTCCTTAAAGGAGAGAAATTATCCTCTCTGTAGCCACTCTTGAAAGACTGGAAAACAGTGATGGGATATCCTTGAGCTTTCTCTTCTACAGCATCAAAAGACCTTGCTCCTCTGGTCTTTCCACATAGGGCAGGTTCTTAAGCCCTTTGATCACTCTTGTGGCCTTCTTTTGAATGATGTCTGTATCTTGGTTAAATTTTGGGTACCAGAAACAGACACTTGCAAGTGCTTAGTGGGATGATCATGTCTCTATCTCTGTTAGTAATGGCATCATGGACACAGCCCAGGATCTAAATTTGTTTTTTTTGTTTTTGCTGCAGATGCGCACTGCTGACTCATGGTCTGCTGGTTTTCCACCAGGATTCCCAGGTCCCCTTCCATAAGGATGCTCTGCAGCCACACTGATCCCATCTTGTACTTGTGTCTGTGTTTGTCATCCAGGTGCAGGAGATGGCACTTCATTAAATTTCACACTGTTCTTGCTAACCCACCTTTTCAGTGAATGCAAATCTCTCTGTGAGATGACTCTCCCTTGATGAGGGTACTTTCCGTCCCGTCCTCCAGATAATTTATGGAGAAGTTGAATAGTATCAGGCTCAGTATCAGTCCTTTGGGGATCTCATAATCCCCCCAAAAAAGCCATAGATTGACACCATCTGTGGTCTATTAACCAACACTGTCTGTCTCACAGACCAGCTATCCACTCTTGCCAGTTTGTTTAGGAGGTGGCAATGGGCCCCAGTGTCCAGTTCTTCACTTAAGTCCAGCTAAATAGAATGCAGTCCTTGCCCTATATCCACAGAAAACCCTAATTTGTTGTAGAAGGTGATCAGGTTGGTCAGTCTGCCAGATGTTTCCATGTGGCACATTGTTTCTTAAGAGGGAGTCACTGGGCACATGTCACGTGTCCAGAGGCATTTGCTGAAACTCTCGAACTTCTCATTCACAAGGTGTACACTGGCAACATCCTAGACATCATTAAGATATGAAAAGTCCAGTCCAGTATCTATCTCCATTTAACAGACTAGAAAAGTGGGCAAAGTAGAGCAGAAACAAGCTCCACAGAATGGGATCTAGGCCATGTCGTGAGTGAGCCCAAGACCAGAAGCTAGCTCACGTGCTTTGCTGTAAAATATTGAACAGTAATGAATTTCCTTTCACAATACAGCTGTGCAAATTGAGGTCATTAGCTTCATGAGAAGGTGCTGAGTTTATAAGGCAGAAGTAGGCTGACATCATACATTCCTGCAGAAAGGCTTGTGGAAGAGTACCAAACATGATCATGAACCAACAGTACTTAAAAGTTTGTAGAATTGATTCTGAGGAAAAGTGAGGAAGAAAGTGAAAATAATTTTTGTTTTGCTCTGTGTTTCAGTTTTGGTTTTGCTAGTTTAGGTTTAGGGGTTCCCTCCCCCCGCCCCAGATATTCCTAACAAAGATTTTTATCAAAACAGAAATAAATGTACTTTGGCTATATTGAACAGAGTCTTTGAGGGCTGAAAAGAGAGGCAGTTATGTCAGAGACGTTTAGACAAAATGAGAAGAAGTAGCAAGGTGAGTGCTCCTTAAGGTTTTATTTTTTTTTTTTTGAAAAAAATAAAAAATAGTGTTTTAAGAAAAAATTTTTTTTTAAAATTCCCTTTTTAATTTTTTTCAAAAAAAAAAAAAATTAAAAATGGAATTTTTAAAAAAAATTTTTTTTAAAAATTCCATTTTTAATTTTTTTTTTTTTTGAGAAACAATTAAAGATGGAATTTTAAGAATAAATTTTTATTCTTAAAAAAAAAGCCAAACCAGCCAAACAAACAAAAAACAACAACAAACCCCCCACATGAAATATAATCTTTCTCAAGAAAAAATTAATCCTGTCACAGTTTTGAAAAACAGTGTGACAGGCGAGCATCATTTCAACACCGTTTACCCAGGTAATACTTTCTATCTGAAGTTTATTGCACCTGTCTTTCCAAGCAGGCACAGCTGTATTTTTAGACAACTCCTAAATCCTTCAAAGGAGCTGTCACTCAGTCATTGCCGTGCCACCTGTGGTGAGAGCGATGTGCTTCCCGCAGGCCGGCTTGGCTGGGATGAAGCGGACGCGGAGCGCGGCCGGTGCCGGGCTCCCTTCCCTGCTGTCCCCCGGGCGGCGCTGCTGCAGGCACTGCTGCACGGCACTTCAGACACGGGGCACAGGCGGTGTCACAGCCCGGACACCGCTCTGCGCGGGGGGACACCGCCGACAGCGCCGACAGGGGCGCGTCCCGTCGGAATGGGCACGGGAAATGGCTCGGCGTGCTTAGAGAGGAGAGAGTGCAGGACCAACAGGAATATGCTGGGAGGAATGTGGCTTAAATAAACCGCGAAGGCTGTAGGATTTGATTCAGCTGCAGCAGTGATGATGCAAGCACTACAGGCTTAAATGCTGTGCTGGTTTTGACAGTTTTCATTATACCCTTTATGGTCTTGCCTGTTGAACTTAGTCTGTGACTAGATTTTTTTTTTTTTTTTAAAGGGTTTTGCTGCACAGAGTTGCAGTATTTAAAGTAGGGAGACTGAGTTTCAAGAGTAGCATTCAAAATACAGTTTTTAATGTCATAGACGATATTCTATGGAAGAGGAACAGGCATTATGGCATTCACAAAGTAAAGCCTATTCAAAGACGATATAGACAACAGAAAACATTTACAGAGAAAGTGTGAGTGCCACTCTTTCAGAACTCTGGATTTTTCCTTGCCAGAAGCAGAAAGGGCTCTGAGGCCAGCAAAGTGAAGGCTTTCAGTGTTGATTTCCAAAAACAGTGAGCTTCTAATGACTTTAATGAAGCCTGCTTTTCTTTCATAAGTTCCATGAAATATTTTTATACACTTGGCCCAAAAGGTTCAAGAGATACAGTACATTAACAGGTAATCCAGATAAAAAAACAAGCAAGCAACAACAACCTCCACACACACAATGTAAGGTACATTTAGGGTAAAAATGAATAATGTATTTCCTTTGGTTAGGAATAATCAATGTAGCATTTCTGATGTGATATGATGATAGATGTCACCATTAACTGTATTTTCCTTCTAAGTAATCCTAACATTTTTTTTGCAGCAGTTGATTCTCTCTTTGTACATTATTCTCTTGAAATGCAATTGCACATCATAGCAGAACTGTGAAAGAGGAGTGATGTCTGATTAAAAACACAATTTAAAAATGCATGCCACTGTGGCCAAAAGATCAGGTGCTAAAGTACATGCAACTATCAGCTCCTCAGGAAATATTCCAGGCTGGTGGCTGTCCATTGGACAGAGACAAAACAATCAATAGTGTTTCCTTAGGAATTCTATGAGTCACTTCTTTTACAGGCTTCCCCCATGTGGTAATTTCTGTAAGGTTTTGCCACGTGTCATCAATACAAGGGCACTGCACACAGCCCCCAGCATCCATGGAGCCGTCATATCCTGCTGTTAAATATGTAATTTTTGTGCTGTTTAATAAAACCTATGTAAACATTGACTGAATACTCCTATTTTGTGTTTCCACTTCAGTATGCTGCAGAGAAATCTGTTTCAGTAGTTCACAGAGCTATTTCTGAAGCTTTTTGTTCTCTAGAGTAATTGCTTCAGAAACCAAAATTGACGAGATGCATGCAAATGTTTGAGTTGCTTATCTGACTGAATACATCTGAAGAGTTATCTCCTTTTTCTCTGAGAGTTTCAAGCTCATTTTTTTCTGTATCCAGTAACATTCTCAAAATGCAGCATTTGAAGTTAGTGACAAGACAGATACAATGAAAAATTGGAAGGACCATAGGAATGATCTTGCAGCACTGTAATAATTTCACCTTTTTAGTGTAAGAAGTCTTTGAATGGCAATACAAAATGAATTCATTTGGTAAACCCTGGGGCAAAGCACCTTGCATGCCTGCATTTGGATGAACCAGGTAATTTTACAGACTGACTGGAAATTTCAGATGACAATTAAAACCATGTGAAAATTACATGCATTAAGAAACCCATCTAGTCTTATCAACTTTCAAGGACTTGCAAGACGGATTCCTTCCTCTCATTTTTCTCATACTTGTTCTTTTTTTCATTCTCTGTGAAGAGACAAAGCATTAAATTAATTTTGAAGATACTCCAATGGCTTACCAAAGTAACATTTACCTGCTTCATGTACAGAGGGTTTCAAGAGCATTTAAAAAGGAACACAGCACTATCTATTTTTTCCATTCATTGGAAAGTTTAGAGCTAAGTTTTGTGACAGGAAAAAAACAGGAAGATCTTGAATGTCTTCTAGCTTGGGCTGAAAAATATAGGATGAAGAGGGTTGATAGATAAAACACTGCAACTGCACTTTAGAGATCAGTAGTTGTGAAGTGAAAACCCCTGCATCATGACAACCAAATTCAGAAAAAATTTATTTTCAGATGATAAAGGTTCACCGTTGACCTGATCTTCCTTTGCATTATTTGTGCGGCTGCTTGTGTTCCTATTAGTGGTTATGAGTATTTACAGCCCATCTACCTGATTCTACAGCATCTTTTATAAATTTCCCTGCACATAAATCTTGCAAAATAGGTCAAATTTCAGAATGTGTTTTTAAAAAGGTACAAACCCTATTGCATGGTGATTATCACGTTGACTATATAACATAATTTTTTAAAATAATTAAACTGTTCAGATTAGTTTTACCCTCTGCTTGATTGCTGTATGGGTAGCTGTAATTAACCTCTACTGATGTTAATTATGCACAAAGTGGGATCTTGGAGTTGCTGACCATGCAATTTGTTAAACAACTCAGGAGGTGATATGGCTTGCACAGTGTTTCTATGCACTCTTTCAACTTTTTTTACCTCCCAGCTCACCCCTTCACTTTGCCTTGCCTTAAGTTTGGTTTGTTCACTTTACACACGCCAGACCTGAGCCCTAGGACACACAGGGCCCTGCTCTGTTCTCTTCCATGCTGTGTTCTGTGCACAGACAGAGAGGAACAAGGGCAGCTCAGGCTGCAAAGGTCCCTGTCCTGCAGGTCCCCTTGCACAGCACCATGGAGTTAAAGGTCGTGCTGAGCATGCTGAAGGGGACAAGGAGCCTGGGTTTTAGAAGAGCCAGCTTGAGTATGCTCTGAGCCCAGCCTTGAGGGATTCTCTGGCAAGCATCTACGGAGGGCAAAGGAGCTTGCAATGCTAGAAGTTTTCACAAAGAGCTTCCTGAAAGCACAGCAATGCTCCATCTCTACACAGAGAGGGGAAGAGGGCAGAACCAGAGGCCATCATGGCCTAACAGTGAACTTTGGGTGTGCCTAAAAGCAAATGAAGAAGCAGCAGCAGTAGTGGTGGAGTGGCTGAGACTCAGAGGCACGACCATCCCAGTGGACGGAGTGCTGTCAGGCAGTGCCTGCACTCTGGGTGAGGTTCTGGGGGTTCTGGTCTCCCCACAAGTGAGGAATGGCAGCCGCTGCCTCAGACCCAGTCAGAAACCCAAGAAAGTGAAACCAGAGGCAGGGCACCCTTCCCATCTCTCTTGGGCATGGCTGCAAAACAGCTGCTGCATCTCCTTGCACCTGCCTGTGTTTGGGGTCTGCTGAGCCCAGAGCCGGTCAGCTTGTACTCTGCTGTCCCCAGAGTGTTCTGGGCAGGCATGAGAAGTGCTGCACACAGAGTGGAGAGGCCTGGAAGGTGCTCATGAGAGCCTCCTGTGGGAACAGGGCTCTGCTCTCTGGCTGGCCACAGCCTGGTTTGGCTGTTGAGACCGCAGGCGGGAGTTGAGGCACATGAAGAGGCAGCGGGCAGCTCGTGTTTGTAGGGGGCCTGGGGCTGCGTGCCCAAAGTGACACGTGGAAACACACTAGGGGCAAGGAATATGAGCTCGAGCTGCAGTGCCTGTGCTGCAAGGACCAGAAGTAATTCAGCCTTGCTAGGTCTTCTTAAGTGTGTGTTGGTGTTCCCCAGGAAATGTACAAATCTGGGGAAATGCCTTTGGAGGAGAGGCTTGCTTCTCCAGGAAAATTCTTCCCCAGGAGCCCCCAGTGAGGTAGGTGCAGCTGTCTTCCTTTGGCTCCCTGCACTCCTTTCAGGGCCTCCTTGCACTTAGCAGAGGGGCATGGGAAAGGAGAAGGGTGTGAAGAGCAGCTTTGGTGACATAGGTACTGGCAATGACATGGCCACGTCAGAGCGCTCGGTGCACGCAACAGGACAGGATGGAGAGAGCGGTGCTGTGAGGAGTCCCCACACAGCCAGCTCGCTCATGCCTGACCTGGAGCTTTTCCAAGGAGTTACTCCTGTGGCTGACCTCGCGGCCAGACTACGCCATTTGGTGACTCGCAGCTTTTCCGAGGCATCTCCCATCCCTGCGGCCAGTGCTATCGCGGCCAGGCTGTGGGACTCGGTGACCTCAATCGTCCACGAGGAGTCTCCTGCCATTGTGGAAGGAGCCCTCGAGACCAGAGTGCAGGACTTGCTGTCCTGCAGCCTTCCTGAGGCTTCTCTGTGACAGGCACCTTCAAGGAGCGACTGCGGCACTTGCTGACTAGAACCTTTCCGAGGCATCTGTCTCAGAGGTGTCCTCGAGATCTGACAGCGGGATGGCGGGCAGAGTGCTTAGCCTGTTCAAGCTGCTTCGGGGGAAAAAGAAGAAACGTCCCCTGCAGCTGCCCCAGCACAGCGTCCTCAAGAGCTGGAGAAGTTGCAGCCGCTGTGGGACGGTGAGTAGCAGAGCTGGGGTGCAGGGCTGGTACTCGCAGCCAGCTTGGCCCCATCCCATCCCATCCCATCCCATCCCATCCCATCCCATCCCATCTCATCCCATCCCATCCCATCCCAGTCCCTGCGAACATGCCCACGGACAGGACAGAACAGGGGCCAGGGCTGCTCCCCCAGGGGCAGTGCTCTGTCCCCTGGGCTTCCATGGGCTGTCCCTGCCCGGGGAGCGCAGGGCTGGGCTGCGTTCTCCAGCCTCTCCCGCAGCCCCTCAGCTCTGGCTGTGCTCACTCTGTGCCAGATGAAGAGAAGGACTGGACACAGGAGCAGGACCTCACCCGTGGCCGCTTCCACAGAGCTGTGCACGTACCTGCGGCCATCCCCACCTGGGCCGGGCCTGCTGTCACTGCACAGCCCAGCACCGCTCTTGGAGCACACCATGGAGTATCCCTCCCTTCCCGTCCCTCGTTCTGCTGCAGGTGCTACGGAGGTTCCTGCGCATTCGGCGTAGAAAGACCATGGCCACAGCAACCGAGGACACAGCTGAGCCCGACTCCAGGCTGACCCAGCTGCAGGCAGAGCTTGGTGCCAGCATAGCAGAAAACTCTGCCAGGGAAATGGCTGAGGGCAGGGCAAAGGCTGGACAGGGCAAAGGCTGGACTGAGGGCATGGCCACCACAAACACCCTCACATGGAGTATCTCAAAGACTGACCCCACGCTCACTGAGACTGCCATTCCTGCTCCCACTCTGGATTTTTTTCCAGGAGAGGGTGTTTTTTCTCAGCAGCAGGTAAGCACCATGGAGCCAGGGCTGAAGGCCTCCCAGGATTGTGTAGCCCCTCAAGCCACATCTGCTGGGCCCCCTCAGCCTTTGAGGCCAGTACAGTGCGGAGGGAAGGCAAGAGCTTCTTGGGGGAAGCTGGGGAAGTCGCTCCCATGGACAGCACTCCAAGTCCTCCCCGTGCCTCCTCCAGGTGCCAGCCATGGTGAGGGACATTCATCAGAGACTCGTGTCCTGTGTCACTGTGGATGCCAGGCTGCAAGCTGACCTTCTGACGCTGGCTGAAGAGCACCCTGCTCATGTGGTGAGGAGCCTCCTGCGCTGTGCCCCATCGTGTGACGGGTACAGGGCACAGCTGCCTCGAGAGCTCAGGGCTCACCGGTCTGCAGGGCCATCGCCCTGTGCAGCCTGTCCAGACAGCCAGAGCCTGCCCTTCTGTTTCAAACTCCCATGTCCTCTGGCAACATGCTGCACATCCATTATATATTTTGCAAATTTATTAAAAAAGAAAAAAATTATCTTCAATAACACACAACCTGAGTTCATTACAGCTTACAATTGACACAAGGAAGTCTGGATTAAAAAATAAAAAATAACGAGAAAAGTGTTAATGATCTTAGTACTTAAACTTATGCTCCCACCAGTTATTTCTTATGTGACCTAGCCTACTGAATATTTTTAGAGGATGAGGAGTACTTGGACTAAAATCATTGTAATTCAGGCCAAAAAAATGAATAATGATACTGCAGCTGACAAGATTTACACGATTTGTGATGATTTCTCTTATTTAACAAGTTGTGATCTAAAATAAAACTCCTAATTAAAATATAGATATAAATTAAAAAAAAAAAAATTAAAAGCTATAGTTTTTTTGTAAGATCTGTACTTTTAACTTACCCATGATCTGTCTCCCCCACTGCTACCTAGGGGAGGAAGTTATGCTGCTCTTTTTACTTTTGGTTTATATTGACTCATGTCATGCATTTTCCTAATACTCTCTCCAGCTTCTATAAGATATAGAACTATAAAATATCTGCATCTGGTTCTATAAGAAACATCATCTTGGCAACAACAGGATTCTGTAAGGAGGGACTGACAATATGTTCTTTAAAAAATCCACATATTAGGGAAAAAAAGAGTAGTCTTATTTTCATAACTGCCTCATTTCCTTAGGAAGAAACAAAGGATAGATGACACATTAAGGATTTAAAAGAAAGGCTGTAAAGAGAGTAAGGGAGAATGCTTTTATCAGGAGCTTAGGATCTCATAATAAGTGACAGCTGATGCCACAAACAAACTAATTAATGATGGTCTGATGAGAGAAAATATCCCCTGGAGAAGAAACAAAACATAGCAGTGACAGAATTAGGGAGAAAAGCTAAGAGTAAGAAGAAAAAAATGTTATGGTATTAAAGCTCTGTACTTAAGTAAAAACAAAACTATAGTTCATTAAACAGCAATGCTTATGCATCTTGCAATAACTTCTACTGTTTCCATGGTACCTGTCACATTTTGGGGAGACAAACTGTACCTTTGGGGAACATGAAGTTACGTACTTCTGTGTGGCAAAAACTGGTGAATTTTGACTTTGTTTGTAAAAATAGGAGGAAAAATGTCTTTATTTTTTTTGTCCAAGTTCTCTTACTGTTAATAGGAAATCAAAACTCAGAGACAGAAGATAAAATTATTAACATAGTTGCTGTAATTACTTGAATTGAGCAGATTTTACAGAATCAGCTGGGGAAAGACTTCTGGGATATTCAAGTCCAGTCTTCAACCAAATACCACCCTGTCAACTAGACCATGACACTGACTGGCACCCAGTCTTTTCTTAAACACCTCCAGGGACGGTGACTCCACCACCTCCCTGGGCAGCCCATTGCAATACCTAATTACCCTTTCTGTGAATAATTTCTTCCTAATGTCCAACCTGTACTTCCCCTGATGCAGCTTGAGACTATGTCCTCTAATCCTGTTGCTGGTTCCCTGGAAGAAGAGCCTAACCCCCACCTGGCTACAGCCATTGTTCCTGTTTATGGAGCATTTACTTACATAAATGGTCCAGTAGGCTGTTTTTTTCTGAGATGCTGCTGAGAAATGCCTGTCTTCCACCTCTCCCTCCATATCCCTGCGCATGAGCCTGAGAAGCAGATTCCTATTTTTCCTGCCTCCTGCTCATCCAAGATTCATCATAAGCATTTTTCAATCCTGCTCCACCATTTATAATGCTTTGAAATATGTCACTCCTCACTGGCATGCCATATCTACATTGACATCATGAGGAAAGTTCTTAAATGTGAGGTCATTGGGTGGATTCAGGTTCAGACCTTTCACATGTCAGTCTTTTTCTGCTCTTTCAATAAGCTTTAACTCTGACTCTAGAGCACACAGAAGCAGAGTTGTAGCTGTAGTTGTTGTTTTTAGGGTTTTTTTTCAGTTAGGTCATCTGTTGTGAACTGAAGTGTTGCTTCAAAGAGCAGGAACGTGCTCTGTCCTCCTCAGACTATAGGAGCGAGACATGAAGGCATGTCCTACAGCCATAATCCCTCATGGCCCAGGCACTAAATTCCCTTTCCTTTTGTAAGGTCCATAAAGAGCAAAGTGATTATTGTGCAAGGGAAGGTGGTTTGCCCTTTTTTCAGGACACGAAGCACATGGTCAAATATTACATATTTTACTCATTATTTGAACTCCAAACATTCACTTTAGAGTTTATTTTTTTTTTTCCATGAAAGCAAAAGCAAACAGTGATCTTTCAAGGACCTGGAAAAGAAAAACATTTTCTTGTCTATGTGGTCCTGTGGATGCTACTGAAGAAACTTACTGGAGAGGCCGTGCCTCTTGTTCCAGCTTTCAATGCACAGAAAATTGTCACTTGGCAGGGGTCTGGGCTTCTCTTGCATGGGCTGCAATTCGAAAAGTTTGATGATAGATGAATACAGGAAATCTTTCCACTTTTTCTGACTTTACAGAAACACTCCAGAGATTAATGTTGCCTGTGATGACAGCAACTGGTATTAAGTTGCCATCAGACTGAAAAAATCACAGGCATTTACACTTGGTGGTGCAGGCGAGAGTCTGCCTACCTCTGCTTTCAGGCATCTGGCCTGAAAAATGCAGGGCAAGAAGTCAATCTTTAACAGAAAGTTAGTCCAGATAACAGCACTATGTTTATGCCCTGCATCACTCCTATAAAACTGAAGCCTCAAAAGAAGGTTTTTTAAACCCCTAATCCCCAGCACATATTAAGACTGACTCCTTTAGACTATTAGTTGTCAAAATAATCGGCTCTGCCTAAAGAATCTAATCTGTTATGGAAAGGAAAATTAAAGTCTCCAATGAATTAATAAATGGTTATTTAGTCTAACTTCCTAACCTGATAGATTTGCCACCAAAACCAGTGATGTTAGATAAAGCAACAAGGATCTCTGAGCAAGCAAACTTAACTGTTCTGCAGAAATTTAGCTCAAATGTCTCTGCAGTGCTTTGCAGTATCAACATATGGCAAAACTAATGATTTTTTACAGGTCTTACTAAATTTGTGTTGTTTACTTCTGTAAGTATCCCAGATTTTTGAGTCCACTTCAAATTTCCTCTTAAACAACAGTAAGTTGCAGTTCCTTAGAATATTAGAAAGAATTTGAAGATATTTAATTTCTAAATATCTAAATGTTGA
>VZTT01072372.1:0-10395 GCA_013400855.1 Buphagus erythrorhynchus
CAGACACACAGACAACAGAGACAGAGACACGGACATTGACACGGATAGAGATACGGACAGACACACGGACAAGGAGAGACACACAGACAGACACACGGACACGGACAGGACATGGACAGACACACGGATATGGACACACACACGGACACGGACAGATACACGGACACATACACAGACACATACACAGACAGACACACGGACACAGACAGATACACGGACACATACACACATGGACACAGACACACGGACACGGACGTGGACTGACACACGGACACGGACAGACATACGGACACATACACACACGGACACGGACTGACACACGGACAGAGCCATGGGCATGACCATGGACAGNACGGACACGGACAGATACACGGACACATACACACACGGACACGGACTGACACACGGACAGAGCCATGGGCATGGCCATGGACAGGGACAGGGACTGACACACGGACACGGACAGGGACATGGGCATGGCCATGGACAGACACACAGAGGCCGTGTCCCCCCCGGCACGCGGTGGCCCCCCGGCACGCGGTGTCCCCCCGGCACGCGGTGTCCCCCCGGCACGCGGTGTCCCCCCGCCACGCGGTGTCCCCGGCCATCCCGGCACCCAGCACCCGCCCCGGCCCTGGCACCGCCGGGCTTTGCCCTTGTCCCCGCAGCCGCTGCTGGGGAAGCGGCCCCGGAGCGCTGGAGCCAGAGGGACAGCGGGTACGGCAGGTTGTCCCTGTGCCACATCCCGGCTCTAAACCCCCAGCGGTGACAGAAGTTCTGCGCTTTCACCTCTCCCTGTCCCGTCACGCGTTGTTATGTGTTACAGGAGCGCTGCACGGGAATTCCAGCGTTCAGGCTCTGGGCTCTGTGTCCCCCCGTGCCTCCGCAGAGAAGCTGGCCTTAGTTCTTCCAGCCCAGATCCGATGATCACCCCTGGGGAGGGGTCTCGGGATCTGGATCCAGGGGTCAACTCAGTGCTGTGATTTGCTGCCCTTACTGCACAGCATTGTCTTTTTGAGACCTGAGATCCAAACTAATTTCCTATTTCTGTGACTCTTTCAATCTCCTCTCATAAAATAAAAAGTAGAAAACCCATCTCAGTCAAGGGAGAGAGAACAAAAGAAGAGACTTTCACACTGTGATTGAAACTCCAAAGGCAGGGAGTGCCAAGGACAAATCCAGGTGTCTTCAATGAAAATTTCATGGAGGTGATCACATACCTCATTGACCATTGCAATGGAAAACTGTTGACTTAATAATTCCTTTTACTGTTACCTTTCTTCCCAAGAAGCAGGTTTGAATTACGTGTTGGAGTCATTGTTAAACCCAATTCCATTTACTTAATCTGCTGATTTTGGAATGGATCCTTTCCTCCTGTGGGGAATCAGGGAATCACCTCCAGCAGCCCCTGTGCACTTCCTGACTCATCAGAGTGACCCCACCTGTACCAAATCCAGCCTGTATTTTGAGTACTAAGCTACTACTTCAGTTAATAAAAAACAATTCTGGATGACTCTGAAAACAGAAGAGTCTCTCTTCTCTACCAACAGGATGACTAATAAGGGACAAGATAATTGCAGACAATATTTTTCATTTTCTTTTTTAGGTTGAATGTGTACAATCAGCTTTTAAATTTATTTTCATATGGAGAAGCCAGATGAGCCTGGATTCAGATAGCCAGAAGTTTTGTGGAATCCAGACTGCCTCTGAATCCCAAATAAAAGCAAACCATTCCAGTGACACAGATTCTGATGTCCCTCAGAAGTGCAGGAATCACTTGGAGACTCCACATATGAAGTGATGCTCTGCAAAGATGCTTTTTATCCCAAGCAGGATGAATCCACAACTTTCTGAAGCCACAAGTGACAGCTATTTCCACCAGTCCTGGAATGATTCCTTCATTGTGATGCTTGTGAAAGCTGATCTTGTTGCTTGAGTAAGCCTAATTTATGGCATTAGATATAAATTGCAAATCCCTTTATTTTCATTTTCTTCTCTCCCATTTTCATTTCATGGATATATTTTGTTAGGAGACACTGCTTTTGTGGCTCCCAGCATCCTCATGGCTACAAAACTACTTCTTGAATCAGAAATCCTTAAAGTTATGAAAACACACTTTAAGGAAACCACTATATGACCTACAGCATCTTCATAAAAGACTAAGAGCAATCTATGAAGCCCATGAGCAATACATTTGTATAGGTAAAATTACATATGAATATGTTTTTAATGTTTTATTCATAGCTGCATTGCACTGATAAATTATAGACTATAAAATGTGTGACAAGACATAATTAGGAGCACTATTTATTTTAATTAAGGTGTATTATTAGATATAGTATTCCAGCTCCCCAGAGGTGCAGCAATAGCTCTCTGAATGGATGTATCCAAAATATCCTCTCAACACACCAGAAATCTTCATGTGCTGTAATTCCTGTGCAAAACACACAGAGGAAAGCAACTACCTCTTTCTTGTAAGAGCTTAGGAAATCCTGCTTTGCTGGTGAACATGAGAAATGGGGTTTCAAGGGGAAAGTATTGCTGCAACTTGGGGACTTGAACAAGTGGCAGAAGAGACTCTCAGCTTCTGACATGATCCACATGGATGGTGAAAAAGTTTTGCTGCTTGGTGTCATGGGGACATCCATTTCTGGCTGCAGATGTTTTTTCTGGGCTGGCATCAGGCATCCCTTCAGATGTACATTCCCCCTAGATGAACAGGAGAGTCTTCCAGTGTTTCTTTTCCAGGTTTAGAGGATACAGTTGTGTTGTTCATCTTTTACAGATGTCAGACACAACTTCTGCCCAGCACAGGCTGAGCTCAGAGCTGTTGCCTGGGGAGGGCAGACACTCTGAGGGGTGCTTGCTTTTGTTTCCTGTTGAACATGTAAAGAAGCAGGTAAAGGGAAAGCTTCACACTCAAAAACTTCCCAGACAGACAGATCTGGCTGTCTGCCTGCCCTGGGTGCTGCTCCCTGCATCCTTTTCTGGATTGCAGCAGCATCCCTGGGGTTGGCAGCTGCAGCCCTGCCTTCACCCCATGCCCAAGCTGCTTCCCCGCCAGCCCCTTTGCCATGAGACAAGGAACCTCCCAGCATAAGGCATTCCCTCAGGCAACACACCTTTCATATGAAATTATACCAGGCCAGCTTAGGTAAAATGTCATTTACAGGGAGAGGGAATAGCTAAAAATGGAGCAGTGACACCGAATGCTGAACTGAGACAATCTTTCTCCCCTCAACACAGATTGCTAAATCTGTATCTAAAAATCCTAAAACCACAAAATGGATCTTGGAAGCAGAGATTGAGAGGAGCTTGGCACTGGGAAAACAGGCTGAATCAGGACCCTGACAGGCAGCACCCTCCTGCTGTTTCTGCAGAAGAGCTGGATCTCATCCTGCTTTCTGCCCATCACCAGTTGACTTTGAGATGTCACACTGGGATGATGAGACTTGTCCTGGAGTGGCCAAGGACTTAGGGGACAATATTTCAAACAGCCTGTCACTTTAAGCCACTTTGGGAAAATTGCAGGAGTTAATCACCTTTTCCATGAGTAGAAAAAAGATGACAAGAACTATCTCTAGAGAAAGCTTCCATCCCTGAAGGCCAGAAACACTGATACCTCTCTCTTTGCAAGAAACATCAGAAGGAAGGAAATCTCTGAATTTTAATGCATGTTTCTGATTAAGCCCATGTGAGAAGATGCAGCAGTGCCTGTATGGACCATTGAAAATTCCTGTTGGCAGGGGAAGGACAGGGCAGACAAAGGTGACAGCAACATCCAGGATGTTCTTTACCTTTTGCTTTCAGCACACACAGAAGCAGAACTGCCTGAGTTCCACTCTGGGTTATTATAGCAACACAGCCAGTGCAATCCCACCCCAGCAGCACCCAGCCCCTTTGCCATGATTTTTGGGGTTGATTTATGAGTGAGGGAGAAGGAGCTGCCAAGAGCAGCCATCAAGTTGTCATCTTTGTTCCACTTTCATGTCTGTAGTTACTGTTTATTTACAAATGTGGGTACTGAGGGGCCAGGCTGACCAGCCTAGTGTGAAGGCTCCCCACACCAGGCACATGATCTCATATTATCTTTGCTCCTCACCTTTAAAGCTGCTCTGATCGATTAGGCTCAAAAAGCACAGGTATCTGCCAGGTAGGTCCTGGTACCTAGGAGGGAGCCTTGGCTGGATGGAGGTTGAGGCAAGGTCATCTATGGAGTCATTCTTGAGGGAAATAAACAGCAAAAAAGGGGTGGGGGTGGCTGAGCTGTACTCCGGGTGTGCAGCCACAGCCCAGCCTGGGCAGTGTCTGATTGTGTGACAGGCTGCAAAAGTCAGCAACAAACAAAAAAGGGTCAGCACCAGAGCACAAGCAGATGGGAGCAGGGATTCATTCCTTAGCCTATCTGAAGGTAGGAATTAGGCCTAAAGAAAAGTGTTCTGGTAAACAGGAATAATTTTCTGTGCTATGGTGACACCACATCTACTCCAACTTTCAGCTCATTCCACTTCTAGTAACACTAAACCAGGGGTAAATATGTGCAAGTGGCTTTCACAAAGTGCCACCAAGAATATTAAGATCAGAGCTGTAAAGTGTGAGCATCTGTCCCTACTTTTACCCTGAGGGTTCCTCCAGGGCAAGGGGAATCCCACAGATCCATGAGAGGATGCTCAGCTCCCACACCTGGTGGGAGCACATGGCCTTCCTGGCTCCATCTCCTCCTCTAACAAAGGGACTAAAATCAATGATACTGGAAAAGGGAAGTCAAATGAAGGCAGTCCATATTAATGTGCTGCTTATTAAATGAAGAGGAAAGGCTTTTCACAGCCACCTACGCAGATGCACACATCCACAATTATCTTTATAAATTCTAAATCAAAGCAAATTAGCAGCCTGGCGCTGAGAAATAAACATGATTTGATTAGGTATTCCATACCCAGGGCACAACAGGATTTTATCTTTTTATAAGTACTCAATTACCATCATGATCCTGCGTTCTGTGTGTTATAAAGAGCTCACTGCCCTGTGTGACAGTTCAGTACACAGAGGCAGTTTTCAAAGCTCTCCTCTTTCCCTGGAACACTGAGTAGATCACAAGAGCTGGCAGCTCTGCAGCTCACTGTGCTTTGGGTGGCACTGCCTTTGTCAACTCTCACCAAGGGCAAGGTCCTGCTCCTGAGCCAGGGAAACCCCCAGAACCCATACAGAACCAATGAAGGGACAAGGGGGGATGAAAAATTGGACATGACCTGCCAATGTGCACTGGCAGCCCAGAAAGTCAACATATCCTGGGCTACATCACAAGCAGCATGGCCAGCATGTTGAGGGAGGGGATTCTCCCCCTCTGCTCTGTCCTTGTAAGATCCCACCTGCAATGCTGCATCCAGCTCTGGGGCAACCAGCACAAGACCTGGAGCTGTTGGGGCTCTCCTACCCATTCTTGGGAGTGTTCAAAATCAGGTTGGATGCAGTTTGGAGCAACCTGGTCCCTTCCAACTCAAACCATTCTATGATTCACAAAATGCTTAGTTCTCCATTCCTTATATGAAACATGTTTCTATACCTGTGGCTGATGAGAAAAGCTTGAAAATACGATTAAAACTTAAGCCCTCCAAAATTAGATGGCAAAAAATATGCTTTAAATGTCCTACATTTCAAATCACACTGAACCCCAAGCTCTCTGGGGTGGCAATAGCAAGTGCTGGTGCTCACATTACTCAAGTGATTACTCAAGTGACTCAACCTGTCCTCTGTGATGCTGCCAGATCAACAGAGAGGACAAAGGGTCCAGAGGAACTTTGCTGTGATTTTTTCCATCACTAAGGTCTTGGGTTTGTGCTCAAAAGCTGTATAATTGGTGAAATCAAACATAAGAGACAAGGATGTCTATTTGGGAGACTCAGCACATAAATGTCTCAACAGTAAAATATGCAGCATTAGATAAACGCTTAATGATCATCAGTATTGAATAATATATTCTTACAGGAGGGACATTGTGTCAAGAAAACATCACACACCTGAAGTTGTTGTGATGGTGGATATTTAAACAGTAAATCTGCTACAACCTGTCTGTAAAGGGCTTGCTTCTCATCAGCTTTCAATTCACTCCAAAAATTATGCAGGAGGTGAACAGCAAGAACACAGGGTTCTGCCAGGCTGCAGAGCCCAAGAAAATCAACAAACCAAACAAACCAGCAACAGCAGACTCATTACAGCCATGCCAGAGCAATTCCATGACACAATCCAGTCCCTCCAAGCACTTTTTTCCATGATGACCTAAAGAAAAACCCTCTTGGGCTCAGTGCTGCCTTTAACAGTGTTTGGTCACACTTGTGCCTGAGGAGCACCAAGCCAAACACGATGAGCACAGCTGGGAGGAGAAGTGGGGTGTAGACAACAGATGTGCTGCAATTCCCACCCTCATTCCAGAAGGTCCTTGCCCTTGCCAGGACCACAAAGCAGAAATTATCCTGTTTTCCCTGTTAGGAGCCACAGGAGCCTGATACTGGAGCCCATTTTGCTGAGAAAGCAGCACTCTGATGTGCCTGTGACATGTACTTGGGGACACTTTCTTGCCTCTGCTTATTGTCACCTGTTTTTAAAAGGGTCCATCAGTGCCTATTTGTGCAGGAGGAGCTACAAGGAATGACTATGATGGAAATCTCTGCCACGTGTGTGTTGACTGGTGCTTTATCCCTCTCAGAAGCAGCAGCTGCAGGTGATGGACGTGTCCCTTTCAGACCCCAGGAATGGGTTTGGAAAAGGAACAGGTGGCAAACACTCATTCAGGATTTGCAGAACAGCAGCAGGCCACACTGATAAGGGGCTGTATTCCCTCCTTCCTTCAATATTTCCTTCTATGCAGACACAATAACTGGCACTGTCACACAGATTCTCTGTCACATTAAAGAAGTTGTATGTCCTGTGCATTTTAGAGGCAGAAGTGGGGCAGATGTTGTTAAGTCACTAGGATGAGTTTTCATCCTTGTTGAAACCAGGACTCACTGCAAACTGGCAGAGCATGGCATTTCAACAGATGTCAGTAAGAAAACCAGAGGTCTGGCTCTGCACTTGCAGCCACAAAACACACATTTTGGAAGAAAATTGCCATGATGGGTAAAAATGAATAGTGAATATGAATGAATAGTGAATATGAATGAATAGTGAATATGAATGAATAGTGAATATGAATGAATAGTGAATATGAATGAATAGTGAATATGAATGAATAATGAATAGTACACTAGTGAGTGTAGCTAAAGCAGGAGACTGGGAGCAGGTGACTGTGGCTCTGCCTGGGTTGCTTGTTTTCAGCCCGTGTCTGGTGCTTCAGGGGTGAGTGTAAATTTGGTGATAATCACGAGAGGTCAGTACAGCTACTCCCATGCTTTACGTTAAACATGTGTTTTCATTCCCCAGGGAAAATCAATTACCTGGACTTTCTTCACTGGATTCAGCAGCTAAAGGGCAGAAACCAGAGAGAGCAACTCAGTTTTTGCTGATATATTAAATTCTCTCCGTAGGGCACAAAGGCATATTATTGTTTTCCTAAAAATCCAGGGAGCTGTACTCACCACAGCAAAGCAAACCAGACTTTCTTCAGAAAAAAAAGTCAAGCAAAGTGGCACTGGCTGCAACAGCTCCTTCAACCTCCTTTGTCATTTCCAAATTTGAAAAGCAGAGAAGCCCAGGAATCATGTTTTTTCCACTATGAAATATAACCCAGTGCCAGCTGGTGTTCGGTACAGTCGTTTCTCAAAGGAGAAGAAATTGATTTAAATTTTTATAGGTAAAAAAAGAGCTGTTTCTGCCCTTATATTTCCCGTGCTGAGCTTAAAAAATTTATGGGATGGTGCTATCAAACCTGTAATTTTCCTGACAGTCCTTTGAAGGACATACTTCTCCTTCCACTTCTGTCCCTCTTTCTTCTTATCCCTTAGAGGATGCTTAGGATAGAAACTTCACCTGTGCTCAGTAAGGGCTCCATGGCTGTGTGCAGCTTGTTTGTGTGATGAATTCTGGAGGTCTGTGAAATTGAAGGTTAAACAATTAATAACAGATCAGCTAAACAAATGACTGAACCACCCTGAAGTGCTGCATGATGTGCTCGTGTTAAGAGGTGCTACAAGGAGGAGGTGGTAAGTTAGCACTTATGCCTAGTGTGGGGTTTGAGGAAAAGATAAACTCCAAACGTTTCTCTCCTTGTTTGTTCAGAGTTTGGATAAACTGCACGACTTAGTGTTTCAGCACTTACGAAGTGTTGCTGCTGCAAAACCGGAAATGAGAATTCCCATTTCAGTTTCCCCACACTGAGAACGTTTGACTATAGTGGTTTTATTTCTGCTTCGTTTTCTCAATTAGTTTCATATCAGTTACTTTATTATTTGATACTTTAATAATTCATTTTTGCCTTCCTAGTCAAAAAGCCCCAAACTAGTTTCATTAAAATTGAGTTTCTTGCAACATATTTTAATTTAAATGGAATAATTTACTAATTTGTCAGCTCCCAGAGGCTCCTATCCTTACAAAATTACACACACACCCCATTTTTTTGGGCAGGGTACATTTTCTTTCATTGTTCAGAGCCACTAACATGAAGTTTCTACTCTTGCTTGCTATTACCCCTGCATCTTCAAAGCAAGACCATGCTCGCATGGGATGCTCAGCTCCCATCACATCTCCTGCCTTCCCTTGCCCTTGCCATTGAGTTCAGCATTTCATTTAGCTCTTATAACTTTCTTGGTTCTCAGAAAGCCCCTG
Source organism: Buphagus erythrorhynchus (assembly GCA_013400855.1). Classification (NCBI taxonomy): domain Eukaryota; kingdom Metazoa; phylum Chordata; class Aves; order Passeriformes; family Sturnidae; genus Buphagus; species Buphagus erythrorhynchus. Next base: position 8,761 of record VZTT01072372.1, read on the forward strand.
TGTCTCTCATCCATGTGAGAATGGGGTTTAAAATGGCTTTGTAAATAGTTCATCATTCAAAACGATCTGCAGAGAGGCACAGCAGCTCCAGCCCCCGGGCTGGGTTTGTTCTCTCGCTGTATTGCTGATGAGTGACTGATGCTCCCAGGGCTTCACAGAGCCCCCAGCTTGCTCTGTGCTGAGAGAGATGATGTCACTTAATCAGACGATGTCACCAGATAAAATAGACAAGTTTCCAATCACAAAACCTTTCCTCCAGGTGCACACATTACTCAGAGCTTGGCCACTTTGATCAACTCTCCTAGGAATATATTCTCTCTCCTTGTAAAGCATTTTACAAACATTCTTTTCGTCTACCAAGATGAAGAGAGATACTTCTTTAATAACTGTTTTTTATTATATTGTCTGTTCCATGGAAGTAGAAATGCAATTCACAATACAAAACTTCTTGTGATAGCAAGAGAGGAAATGAAACTGTATTGGTCACTGTGGACCAAGAGGAAAAGGCTCTATAAAACCAACGTGTTGAGATATTAATTGCAAAGAAACTCTGGAGAACCTGCTCGTGAGCAAACTGCTCACTTTCCAGTCCAGAGCCCTGCTGTGACCCCATGTTCACGTGAGGAGCAGCCAAGTTGAAGAGCACAGATGGAAATGAGAGCTGCTGCTCATGCTGCAGACAGCAGCCTGGAGGGGTTAGACTGTTCAGAGGCCAAGGACACAAAATATATTGCTTTTAATGCCCCAAGTAGCACTTTTAATATGCTGGATAGCTTTTATACTGTGCTGGGTGCTCTGTCAGAAAGATGGTGGCATTGGGGAGGCCAGGTAAAGGAGTCTAGAGCCCAGCAGCAGCTAGAGAGTCTGGAAAGTTAAATTCATGGCTACTACAGCCTTCTCTAGGCAAAGAGGGAAAAGGAGCAAGGGGGAAAAAGCAGTGTGAAATATGAGTAGGAAGCACTGACTGATCCACAGACTCACTGCATGGTGCTGGTTTTGGCAGGCAGGTGGGAGTCTCACTCTGTCCAGGTAGAGTTGCATGGGTTTGTTGTGTTTGAAACACTTCTGGAGAGGTGAGTTGAATATTCCTTGCACCACAGCTCCCCTGAGCTCTCCCCTTAGTGAGCTGTAACTGTGCAGCCCCTCAGCTAAAGGACACTGAAAGAGGAAGGACGTGCCTGTGTTTTGATCCCCCTCTTTTTCTTCCAGTGCATTTCAGTCACATCTGCAGCGTCTCCACAAACCTGCACCTGTCTGCAGGATCTGTGTAGCTACAGCAACATCCAGGTTTGAACGCTAGTGAGTCACCACCAAAGGGCTCTGGATGCACTGTCCCAGGTGAGCAGCAGAACGTCACTGCAGACAGAATGAAGCTGGTTTATGTCACATCTGTCACAGCCCTGCAGCTCCCAACCCAGACAGAGCCCAGTAACTTTTTAACCCCTCCTGACTCATCTGCAATTCAGATTTCTCCAGGCTGGCCTAGTGGCTCATCTGGTTCTCTCCATGCTGGGCTGGAAGCCACAATTGTCACATGAAAAATTACACTCTTCTCTCCCTTTCTCCTTGGAAAATATTTCACTGCTTTCACAGAACACAGAAAATTCTGAGCTGCTTTGAAGTATGTATCTTTTT
>VZTT01072372.1:15643-45864 GCA_013400855.1 Buphagus erythrorhynchus
CTTTACACAAAAAGGATATGATTCATAATCCAGTGTTTGAGTAAGCACTCCAGTCAGGACAAACTCAGCATTGTGGACATCTGGAAATATCAAAATTCATACAGTTCACACCCTACACAGAAATTCTGCCTCATGCTGCAGGAGTCAGGAGGGGCTGTTCTGGACCTTTGTGGCCACCACTACCAAAGCCCTACCATCCGCCCTCACACCTGACACCATTATTAAATACAACACTTCTTGGGGCTCTACACTAAAGTAAAAATAACTACAGTGAAAACACCTAACTCACTTCATGAATACTGAGATGGTGCCCTGGTTAATTTTCTTACTAGCTGGTACAGGGCTGTGCTTTGAATTTGGGATGAGAATAATGTTGGTAGCACAGTGATGTTTCAGTCGTTGCTAAATTCAAAAATTTATGGTAATCTGCCTATAAAATAACTATTAGACATATCCAGCCAACAGCTGGCTTGGATTTCCCATGGTTTGCAGGATAGTCCATGTATTTCTCTATTAGTATCTGAAAGCTTCAAAAGGTCTCTGTATTTGTATAATAATAATAATTGGGAAATAGAAAAAAAAATCTAACAGTTATACTGTTCAATCACAACAAAAGCTTATACATACCTATGCCTCGTGCGAAATACTCTCGACATAAATGAAGGTCATTTTCACAGGAAATCAAGATTATCTCTGGCAAACTCTAAAGGAAAGAAAGTCATGGTAAACTCATAAGAACATGGTAAGGCATTATAAACAGATTTTAGAAAGCAACACTCAACACACTTTATTCTGCTTATGCTCCATGAGTTTTCGAAAAGAAGGTTGTTTAGATAATACTTTTCCTCCTGCGCACTCCACAATAGCTTTCATGGTGGAAAGACTGGGACAAATTCCAGGTGTAATGTAAAAATATTTTCCCTAAAAAGAGAAAAGGAAGAACAAGAAAAAGCATTATTATGTTAACTGATTTCTGCAAAACATGAAGCTTTAATGTCATGTGACACTTCTTTTATACAACAAGGCAGAGACTGATCAGCTGATAAGCTGTCCTTAATGGGACAAATACACCATTTTGATACATTTGAACAGTTCAGGTGTGCCTATTTCCACACCTGTAAAGTAAAAACTGCAGCCTGGTAAGACACATAAGAACAATTCTCCTCACTTCTTTGAGCACAGGGACATCTCAAGTGTTACAAAAGAATTAGCTTTAATTAACAGCCAATTTATTATTCTGACAAAAATTATTCTACTACTTAACTGAGATAGGTGATCAGATCACAAAGTAGATTACCTGTTTATCAGCTAGGAATAAAAACCAGAAAAAACCTTGCTATTTTAATCTGCAAAACTGAGAGCAAAATGTAGCATTTAGACATAATAGAAAACACACATGCTTATTCATTACAGGTCAAAAAACCACCTGTTTTGGGTGGTTTACCTCCATAAACAGTCTGTAATTCAGTTAGACTGAAGAATCTTTAGCAAGATCAGATCTCCAGATACCTCTCTGGACTGTAATGTCATTTTAACCAGAAGTATGAAAACACCTTGCACCATCCTAGCAAACAGCCTGGTGAAAAGTACAGTCTCCAAGGAGATTCACACTAGAACTCCCTCAGGCTGAAGGGCAAACTCACTCTTACACTCCCATTTTTATGGGCAAGTGCTCTGACTATGAGGCTGGTGAAAAAAAGAAAAGAGAAAACAAAGAAAAGAAAGTCCCTTCTTTTTTACAAGTACCAGAGCAAAGTTCTAAATTTTGGAAGGGAACAAATATACTGAGACTGTTTGGTTAACATCTACAGGACCCAGTCATTCAGAAGGGTTTACATCCACCCCAATGATGCTTAGGCAGAAAACAGGCATAAAGTCAAAACGAAAATTTACAATAAATGTTTCATGTTATATTCCAGCCTGCTCTACTGCTTAAATAAAAATGCTATAAAATCTGTGGTCCCAATGCTGAAAAAACTAGGTTGAGAACCTCCCAAGTATTGAAATGCTGTGGTAAACTGCATACCTTGAACAGTGGAGCTACTTGTGCTCTCTTTAGAGACTCCTCTAAACTAAAGCAGAAAAGCACCTCAGCTTCAGCATCTCTGAGCACAAAGTTCTGTTCATCTGAAAAAGAAAGACTGATGATGTGGCACACAAAACACAAACATCTCCATGGCCCAGGATGGAAGCTGAGCAGAACATCTTGGTGGCAGAGTGGCTCTGAACGGCAGACACCTATTAGAATTAAAATTAGTAAAATACCCTCTTTATTAGACTTCTTACAAAGATGACTACCAAATCCTTGGAGAATTAAACTATGTTTCACACTTGCAAAACTAACAACAATCACTGCCCTATTATGTCCCTTTTTCTAACTTATTGGAGGTACTTGCAAATTTTTATTTTTTGATTCTCTGCAAAGGAGAATGATCAAGCAGAAAGATTAAGTTTAAATTCAAATTACTGTGACCACCTATGGGAGCCCAGAAACTGTCTTCAAGTCCTCACACAGTCTTAACAGGAAGAACTGTTTTGTTTGTCCTGTTATTCACCCAATTTTTCATTTTTTATTAGGGATGGAATTTCAGTCTTCATCTTTCCCCAAAAGCTCTGACAAATGCATTTCTAAATCAAATTTAATCCAAAACCTCTAAGTCTAAAAACCAAAAGCAGAAAATTATACAGAGAACAAATGGGTCTTTCCAAGGCAATCCTGACAACTTGCAAGAGACAGTGTTAATACTCTTCCAAAAGATAAAATAAACAATAAAATAACAAAATAAATATAAACAAAATAAATAAATAATAAACAAAATAAAAAAAATCAGACATTTTTTGTAAACAATTGCCATATTTTCCATCATTATAGCAGGTACAAAACTGGAACCATCCCATTAGCTACAAATCAACCTAATTTCAGTAAACNGTTAATTATCCATAGATTCAAGTCCTTATGGTGGTTAGCCAGAAATGTTATACATTTTCTTCTTACAAACCAATTATATAAAAAGCACAAAACAATCATAAACCAAATAATCACACTTTCAGAAAGGGTGAATTAAAAAATAATGCAGCCACAGGTAAAAATCTACAAAATGGCTACACAAGAAAGAAATACAATACTTAACAATATCCAATCATTTAATCACCCTAAACCAAATGTTCTAAGTGTGTTTTTTCTTTCATTTAAGGGGAAGAAACTGTATTAGAACAAATGAAAACTAAATGAAACAAAATGTTCTGCTGAAAGAGAACTTGATTTTTAAAAAAAATAAACAAACACATAATTCTTGTGACAGCTTAGCTTAACCATACTAACACAACCTTCTAACTCAAGTGGAATACAAACTAGCTACTAATATCATTATTTTAAAACTTTGCAAATTATTCTTCAAGAGGTATGAACAATGACAACAGACTTGCTGCAGAATTAAGATTTCAGCTTTCAAAAGCTGAACTCTTTAGAAAACTGGTAAAAGACACTGAAGTCAGAAGACAAACCAACAAAGTGTATTTAAATATGCTTGTCAATGAACCTTTATTTTCCTATAGGAATTGATACTGATTTAACTTACCAACAAATTTCTGGCATTTGAAACACTCTTCTAACCACTCTGGAGTTACTATGTGCTTGACTACAGAAATTGCTGTCAGGAACTTGACAGTTCGGGTCACTTTACTGGCAATTAGATGGGTACATTTCTGGGCAGAGTCTGCTACTTCACCTCCAAGGATATACAGTTTCTGAAAGTTGTACAAAACACAAATCAGAATGGAATAGTTGTTTAAAAAATGGAAAAAAAAAGAAACTAAATATTCTATCATCACATCAAATAAAACTAAGTTCCTAATGAAGTAGCAAATAGAGATTTCTGTGTTACAGTGATTCCTTTACTCAAGCTGACTAGTTTTGACAGATTTTACAGCCACTGAAAATCCAGGTATTTCCAGACACAAATATCACCTGGCAAGATTGAAAACTATTTCCCACTTCTGCAGTTTTTTTGATTTTGAGTTGTGCTTTTTTTAAGCAAGGAACTAACTGTAAGATACAAATTAAAGTATTTTTCAGTGAACCAGGACATTAACTTTTAAGTAAGGAATAATAATATATAATAATTTTGCTCTTTTCTAGAGAAGGTGGAGTACCCACTTTGGCTACAGCAAACTTAACTTTGCTAGGCTTTTCTTTAAAGAGAAAAGTATCTAATGAAAAACACATATTCCACATGCATTTTTGATGATACTGAGCAACTATTCCCTTTTCCTTGGTTTAAGCCACCAAACTCAGACTAGCTCCTCACAGTTGCTATTTTTTCAGTTAAGCCACTCATTATCTGAAGGAATGAGTAACACAGTGAATGAGCTGGTCAGGCACATCAGATTACCACAGGTGTTAAGGAGTGCTCCCCTCATAAAAATTTCAAGGACGAAAAAGTATTTGGACAACTTTAGGAACTATGCATCCTGGATTTCTGATTAAGACAAACATTTTACATAAATAAATAAATAAAACCCACACCAATATCTGTAAGCATAAATATTTAACAGACTAGGGTTTTTTATTGCATGAATGGTTGGGAGTCCCAAAGCAAGAAAGCCTGAGGGTGTTAGAAGGCCTAGGAGGTCTCTAGCAGCCCTGTGCACTCCACTGCTCTGATAATGATGAGCACATGGCACAGACAGGGACAGTGCTTTTAGCTCTTCTTTACCACACTCTGATGGTTTGCATAAAGATGACCCACAAAAGTATTATTCAATGACACTGAACCTCTCCACTATTTACTTCCTTCCTGGTAATAAACACCCTGTGAACAGTACACTGTACCCCTCTGAAAGGCAAAGGCTGCTTTTCTATGTTCACCTCAAGCACTTCCACCTGTGAGTGCAGACCTTGCAAGACTTCCACTCTGATGTGGAAGGGACCCTTTGGCCATACAGGTACAAAGATTATCCTTCCATCTCAAGAAGATGAGGAGTATCCAGTCCCAGTTAGGTTTCCAAACTCTGCAGAGTTTTGATAGCATCGGTGCTGCCAGGTTTATATTCAACTTTACAAGCTTTGAGTCTGATTTTTTAAATTTGTGAGCCATAGCTGTTACCAAAACAGATTCTCTATATAATTAACCTGGTATCAACATGACAGAAAGTAAGAAGTTCATACTGCAACTTTATAGGATACCCTGAAAAACATTTTATGTCTCAAAGTATTTAATATCAAGCTTCGAATGCATACACTGCAAGGGAAAAAAAAATCTCTGATGCTGAACCACTTTAAAAACAAGTATAGGTTTAGTAAAGAAAATACTTTATATTTTTGAGGACACCAAAGTGCATGTTTCTAAGAAAAGCAGTAGACTCAAACTAGACCTCATTTACTTCTCATTATGTGAATGTTATAAATTATTTACAGTTAAGTTTTAGTGCAGCTTTATTAGGGAACAGAACAAAACCTCCATAGGAACTTATCTCACACCTGCCATAAGCTTTGTCATCAGCTATCTTTGAAAAATTTGGCACTACAGACAGCAACCCCATGAGAAGAATCTTGGGTCTTATCCAGTACAACCATCACTATTTTTCTCACCTAAATTTGGTCATGAAATTTGCTGATTTAAAAACAAATGTGGAAAGGGCTTTCTTGCTTTTTAAAGCAGTCCTACAGAAAGAAAAACCAAGTAGCACAGTAGTGTAAAGTAGTCAACTAAAGGAGAACAGCTACCAAATAAAACTCATTTCCCATAAACCTACTCCAACCTCAGGACCAGTAAGTACTGGTTTTATCCACTAGATATGTGCTAATCAAGTCTTAGCAAAAATTCAACATCCATAAAAAAGTTGTCAGATGTTTCAATGTAGTTCACAAGAGATAAGCCTGACAGTCACCTTAATGTACTGTTGCACTTGCATAGGTTCAAATCCTGTGAAGAGCACCATTGGTGTCAGCTCAGGGGTGAGTTTTTTAGTAGGTGGCGGCAGGTCTTCAATCCTACAAGAATATGGGAAATACAGCAGATTGTGACTTTGGCCCAAGGCTGTAGAACTGCAATTCTGAAATTAGACATGTACACTTCTGCAATTTTCACCAATGGAATGACCCAGATAAATGAGAATTAGACACAACTTTTTCTGAAGAAAAAAAATCACCATGCAGAGAACACGACATAGTCGCCTCTCTCTGCATTCTCCCAACTCTCTTACTACTTCCCTCTCTCAGTTATCTTTTTATTCCTGCCAACTGAGTAACTGACAACATCCAAAACCCACTGACAGTTATCTCATTGAGCAGGGCACAGGATGGTGCAGGCTGATGGGCAGCTGGCACTTCTGAGGAACAGAAGTCAATTAAGGACCACGGGCATTGACTGCTCACTGTTCTTACCTTGCTCTTTTGGAAGACGGCTGAAGACTGGATTCATTTTGCTTTGGTTTCAAAGGCAACCTCACACCCTGAAATCAGACCAGTTACATGTTTAGATCTGAATTAAGCAGGAAAACCAACTTCTATCCTGAATCAATCACAAATGAAAATTACATTCTGCTGAATACATGGGGCACCTACTACTTACACAATGAACCCAAGAGCAAAGCTGAGCATCAGCCAAAGCTTCTCCACAAACTTATGTAACCCTGAAAGTGCACACCAAATAAAATAATGTGGGACTTTTTTCCTTTAAATAACACTGCTAATTATCAATGGAAAAGCCAATGAATTAAATGAGAAAGAGACTGAAAAGCTTGTCCTTTCGTTAAGTACAAAAAGACCACAATATTCTTCCTGGTGCTAAATTTCATGGAATGGTAATATCCCAGAAAATACCATTTTAAGCTCAAGTTCCCTAACTACATAAAAAGAAGCTGGATAGAAAATGCCACCTCCCCACCACCAGATCAGCCTCTAGAGCATGTGCCCAGAGGTGATTAAATGTAGCTTTTAGGCTCTCCTTGGTCCGAGTAACTTGAAACCACAGCTCTCGGCTTCAGGAGTGTGTCACATTTCTTTCTTTTCAACCTTCAAATCGACACCAGAAATTTAATGAAGGATGCTAGAGGCGCATGACCAGAATGACAGGCAGCATTGTCCCAGCCTTGCTGTGAGACTGTTCCTTTGGGAGGAACAAGCCACAGGGCTTTGTTCCCTGCTCCCAGACCAGGAATTTTTATGCTACACAGTCCATAGTATGAGCAGCAGGAAAGAAAAGTGCACACATTCACATTTTGATAGACATTTCAACTATGAAAATGAAAGACGTAGATGGCATCAATAGCATCTGACAAGACAGCTGTCCTCAGAAGAGGACCCCAAACCCCAAGACAAATAGAAATGCCTACTGTGAAGGCAGTGAAGCACCTTGTCTTCCCTGACACTTCCACATGCCCAGCATTTTCTATTACCAAACCATATTCCTGTGTGGGCACCCAGAGGGCAGCTGGACTAGATTGTCTCCAGAAGCCCCTTTCAATCTAAGTCACAAAATTCCCACTTCACATGGGCAAGAAGGGTCCCCATATAAATACAGAAGGAGAGGTACTAAATTATCCATCAGACCCCTGAGGTCTCCATTTGCTACACAAGACAAAACAAGGACAAAAACCTGGTATGATTGACCCACACAAAGAACATAACCAGTTTTAAGATGAGCTCAACTGCAGTGTGGATGCAAAGGGTGGTGGTAACAAAACCAAAACTGAGTTAGTTAAAAGCTATTTTAAATACTAATACTGCATACTGAATTGTGTCAAGGACTTTTTAATTTTGTAACAGCAGAATATTTTCCCTCTTCAGGAAAATATGATGACCACAAATTTTTAAAAGCATTTAGTTTTCTAAATGTAAGTTTCCTACAGGCCCATGAAACAAATCCACAAGGGTCTATAAAAAGAATGTTCCAAACTTATGGCCAGGAAAACAGTAGTGCCTATTTCTAGAGCTGAAAGGTATTCAAGCCACAGTGCCCTGAATCCCTATTTAAAACACTGCTACAAATTATGTTTTGAGAGTTACTAAGCACCTCATTTCTGAAGTTTACAAAGTGACTGAGATACAAGTGATCCAAATACACGAGGTGTGGCACAACGTTCTCGTGCAATATAAAATGTGATCTCAAAATTTTGTCACCTGTAGTACAAATTTACCTCCATCAAGACATACTGTGAAGAATTATCAAGTATAAATCTGAAATGGGAAGAAAATTTACAATACAAAAACATTAGATAGATGTAAGAGCTAACATGGAAACTGCAGCTTATTCTGAATACAGAGAAAACTTACTTTGCACGGTTTGCAGAATACCCTCCATAACAAAAATTTGCTTCTCTTGTATGTTTTTCAAGGTACAATTTTTCATTGTTCATTCCTGCTGATACTTAAGGGTTATCAACTACACTTTTTAATGCATGGTATATTTTTAAATTCTAAAATACATTGTATATATGCCCATGGTTTTAGTTCTCAGTGTATATCATAGAGATGACATGAAGTAGTTCCACCCTTAACTTACATTATGATAGTGTAAGTTAAAATTCACTACTTAAAATTCAGTCAATATTCTAACAAAATTATTACTGATTTTGGGTGTTCTGCCTTAAAAACCCTTATGTGGTCTCATTTACAGAGTGTTAGGTACTGATTTAAAAAGTACTAAGCCCTTTCTAAGGTCTGACGTAGAAACTGAAGAGTAAAACATCTAGCCCAAGGTGTGTCAACAGCAACATTATTCTGTATATCCCATTAAAATTCCGTAATTCTGCAAAAGATTATTTCTCAGATTCCTCAAAATAAAACAGAACATTAGCAAAAAGTACAACCAGGAGCTTCAGCACAGGCAAGGAGCAGTCTTATCAAAATAGCTGTATATATATACAATAATTCAACATACCATTAGAAGTTCTGGTGACACCTTTAATGGGACTCTCCAAGCATCTAGGGAACGGAGAATAGAACAAAAATTACACCATTGCCAAGTTACTTATACCAGAAGAAACACACTCCTACTGATGAAACAGGCACATAGAAGGTTTGTGACTCTTACCCAGTAGGTTGAGTACGAGGTGCTGGCTGGGAGAGAGAGGGTCCTGGAGGTTGAACACGGTGTAGCGGCTGTGCTGGATCTGCCGCAGCGCCTCGAAGTTGCCCAGCAGGATGTCACAGAGCCACTGCGCGTTCACGCACGGGATCCGCCACTCCTTGGCCTTCTCGTACTTCAACCCGCTGGCCCTTGGTGGGCACAGAAGAAAAAAATAATTTGTATTGGAAAGACATTGGTAAAAATAGCAATTTCTAATAATAAGCCTATGTCTTGGGTTGCAATACAGGATGTGATCAAAAGTATGTACTCTATCACCATCTGTTAAACCAGGTGGGGCAGTGTGCTTTACCTTTTCCACAACCCATCCTTCTTCCAGGAAGATATTGTCTGTTAATGGGCCATTGAGTCCTACTGCATGACTGATAAAATTACATCATCCCACTGGGACATGTTCCAGCCAGGGGGAGGAGCCAAGCCTTTCCTACCTAGAAAATCTGAGATTTGGAACATCAAGGCAGCCTTTTTCCACTGGATTCCAGAGCAAAACTGAACCTTTCCACATCATCACTGGACCTTTGGAGGAAAATTGCACCCTTCTAGAGGACCACTGCTTCAACTGAAGCATCTGTCATCCAGGAGGACTGCAGCCACCATTTAATGGGACTGCTACCAACACCCTGACTGATGGGGTGTCAGGTTGTATTCTGACTGTCACTGTTTTGGGTTTGTTTCTTGTAATACTGTATTTCTATTTTAATTTTTCCTAGTAAAGAACTCTTATTCCTATTCCCGTATCTTTGCCTGAGAGCCCCTTAATTTCAAAATTATAATAATTTGGAAGGAGGGAGTTTACATTTTCCATTTCTTAGCAGGCACCTGTCTTTCAAACCAAGACAACCTAAAACATCAGTATTTCTTCACTGTTCTACTGTTTGTTTTAACTGTGACAGAGGAGATACTCCAAAAAATGCTTTTGTTCTAGATGTCAGAACAAGCCAGTCAATGGAGAGTTTCTGCTGTAAATGGTTTGTAATCTTTAGATCTGGATTTAAATTTTCCCTCCTCCAACATTTTAGAACAATTATTAAAAAAAGGCATTTTATTTATGGATGATCTAAGAGTCAGCATCACTTAAGATTGTAAAATAGGACAAGTTAGAAATTATTTTGTTTTGCCTGTGTTCAGAAGGCCAAATTTATCACTTAGTATGTGCCGTAATTTAGTTCAAGAAACAACATCACTAAGTTTATTCTTATCAAACCATAGAACTGATTACAATTAACACTCTCATAATGAGCCATACATAGCACCTCATGTTCAGAGAGGCACTACCTGGCAGGAGGTTGCTGAGAAAGCAGGGACTGTGGAGTGCAGGACTTACTCTTTACAGATGAGAACTGTATTGCTGCGACACAGGTAGCCCGTGTATTTGGCACCTGCTAGGTAGGCCATGAGCTTGAGGTCATCTCTGTCACTATCAACAAATCCTGTCACAGAGATTATCTGCAGACAGAAAGACACAGTTGTAAATCACTGAACAATGATGGCACTTACAAAACACTTCCATGAAAAGTATTTTTCCATGACTAACTTTTTACATTACAATGAAATGTACAGCATGGTGTATAAGCATTTAATTAACATGTAGCTTGTAGGATACAAACAGTACAATTTAAAAGTGATTTGTTTATACATAAAAATTTCAGGTTTCTAGCAGTAGCTCTGACTCAGGAAGAATAATTTTCATTCTTCTGGTCAGCTTTTTTTTATTTACAGAGACCACAGCATAATTATGAAAGAGCTCAGAGCTAATTTGCTTCTCACAGGTCTGCCATCTTCCTTCTGCTGCTATTTATATAGAGGCACACACAAAAAAATGCTTACACTTACTTGCTATACTCTAAAAATCTGAAAACTGTGCTATACTCTGTCATGAAGCAAAAAAACTGTGCCAGCTGATCATGAGTGGTGAACTGTAATTTCACATCTTCTAATATCATCTTTAATCCTGACAGGTTTTAGTTTTTGCCATTCTCACATTTTCTTCAGGGAAAGTCAGCAGTATTTTTGTTTAAAACTGTATTTATTACATTGCATATTACATTTACTACTAACCACTGAGTATGCGTGCATGTTGTTACACTCTGATTTTCCCAAATCTGTATTTATTTTTATGTTGGTCAGGACAGGCTATTAGCAAGGCTATCATCCCATATGTCTACATCCAGCACAAAGAAACCCAGTGCCAAGACATACTTTGGCATCTTGGTTTATACAGCACAGTACATCCCGAGATGCCTCTGAATGAACTGAAGTTTTTCAATTCCACAAAATTCCACTTTCACAGCTCCTCATTGCACAAGCAATGGAACTGTGCCCTCCTACCCTCTGATTAGCAGCATAGGCTTCCTTTTTAGGTATTTGATAAGCACTGACTAAGAAAAACCCTCAAAAATCCTCTCAAAAATCCTGAGCTATGGTAAGGAAGCACACGCTGTCAGATGTGCTGCTGCTCTGTAGTCTGGATTGCTGCTACCTTGCTGTGTGTAAGTCAGGCAAGCCTTGCCCCTCAGTGTCTGAGAGAGTAACTCACAAAGGCAGGTGTTACTCCTCACCACTCTGAACTCAGGAAGACTTGTGGAGCACTGAGAAACACCCAGCAGCAGCACCACATCAACACAGCACCTTAACATTAATAGAAGCTTTTCTTCCAAGGCAAAAGAAATGTGTATTTTGCTCTGAGTAAGCACTTTCCAGCTCTGTTTTAATACTGTTCATGGAATGAAGTAAGCAACGAAGCAAGCCTTCTTTCAAAGTAAGCTTTTCCTTCTTACATGTTGAGAGCATGGCTTTCCTCCTGGTGGAAATGCCACTGGAAAATGAAGGGCTCGATGAGGTGGGACCATCTTCTTCTTCTTCAAGATTGCATTCAGCCAGTGTGCTGTAATACATCTCTTCCTTTCTCTCAAAGCCTAGGAAATACAGGCACAAACAGCTTTTAAAACCCAAAATACACATTTATTTTATTTTACACGTTTTCTACAAATCAAACCTTCAATTTCAATTGTTTTTATTTACTTTTTAGACTCCTTTCCCATAGCATCTTCCCTAGTGCTCTCTGGAACATGTCTACTACACGCACTATGTACCCCAAAAAGCCACAAATAAAAAAAACACGTAATGAGAAACTTTGTATTTGCTATGTAAGCATGAAGCACACAGTGCAAAGCCCTGCCTTTCCAGTGATAAAATGAAAGCATGCACCAGTGCAGGCTCCCAGCTGGCTTACCTGAGCGTACATGTTACTGACTTGGCTTTCACAGAGAAGGTGAGTACATCTGCTCGTGAGGGTAGGGTCCACTGTCCCACCATGTGCTTGGATGATCTGGTAAGAGAGCAAACCCAGAACTTCTAGGATATAACAATTTTTACATCACATGAAGAAAAAGAAAGTCTGAAATCAAAGTCCACCCTTTAGGACACTGCCACCATTAGCACCATTTCACTGAAGAGTTACCCCCCAAAATCAGGTTTGTTATCTAGCTTTAGAACAACTTTGAAAACAAAAAACAAAATTAAATATGCAGCTTTCCACTGAACAAAAAGTCTATCTTTCAGAAGAAATGTAAAACAAAAAAAAAACAAAATAAAGATATATAAACAAAAATAACCCTTCTAATGTTTTTTATTTTTTGCAGTATAACTATTAAACAGTTTTTCATCAATTCTATCTCAGTAATAAACACAAGTGCTGTTAAAAATATCAACAGCTTACTTGATTATGCAAAATTGTAGGGAAAATTCAACTATAAAATCCATCAGAAGTTTCTGAAGAACATCAAAGTCCTCTTATTTAGGAAAGGATACAGATTTTTCTGAAAAATAGAAGTTGGCAAAAAAATAGAAACACTCTATTCTTCCATCTTATTCACTCAGGGATACCTCACAGGCTACTAAATGCCAAAACTATATGCAAAAAAGAATGTTTTTTATACAATCAAGTTAAAGAGAGACAGCGATGCTATATTACATTTGCTGTACAATAGCTGCCTGATTAAAAGCATAAATAACTGGGAAATAGTTAAGGCTGCAATTTATTTAGCTCATGTTCTGACTGAAGACTTAATTCAACCAGGCTGCACACCTAAAGTATTTCTATTACTTTTTCTGGTCAGCAGCAGTTGAATAATTTTTTTAGGTTGTAACAGAAGAATTAGACAAAAGGATGCCTAAAGAAAAGTGGACAGTGCTGAAGTAGTTCCAATGTTTTCTTTTAGAATTTAGGGACTATGTATGTTATAGATTCTTAGAAATACTGCAGAATCTTACCCGTTTCCAGGTTGCTAACAGCTGCTTGTCAGACATCTGCTCTGGATAATCAGCAATTGCAAAGACACAGCCCAGTAGGAAATACTCTTCTGGAACTGAAATAGTTTGGCACATAAAGAACAAACAATTAAATACTTAAAAGTCTGAAGAGTTCATTTCAGAACATATTTGCTACACTGACCTCTTCCTATTACCAGGTTATAAACTTCCTAAGTGTACTTCCTTTGAAAAAGGAAGGATCCAAAATTTCAAAGCTGAAAGCCTTTAAGGCACAGCTCAGCCCAGAGTCTGATTTTGTAAAGGCTGTCTTTTTTTCCTGGATGAAGAGGGGCTAAAGGGGCAAAAGAAAGGAAAATATAAGACAACTTCCTCTTTTACAAAGATCAGCTATGAACAGCCAAAACAACCAAAAAGCTTCCAGTTCAACTAGAATTCAAAGCAAGGTGTGACAACTTTCTGACACTGAATCTTCAATAATTTGCTGGTGTTTCCAAAATTGTAGCTGTCCTTCCAGATCTTGTACTGTCTGAAAGGTTTCCCCTACCCCTCTTCCAAAGGAAAAAAATAATTTAAAACAATTGTGCTATGCATTTACTAACACTGTTCTGAAACTATCGGTTGTGTGCTAGTGGTATCAAGTGTATATTTGAAAAGAGAATGTTCTCAGCACTGTCATGCTCTTCAGATTGCTGCATCATCATTAACTATTATTTAAGTATTTGCCTAAAAATCAGTAAAAGCAGTTCTGAGGCATGAGTAGTGTTTCTTACAATCCCATCCTGCAAATATAGCATTCTACCCCACTTCATGTCATTAGCTACTTTTTTTCAGGATCAGAAGGCAATAATTACTAACTCTCCACTGCTGGATCGTGCCCAAAGAGCGGCTGCTGCTGCAGTTGCTGCTGTTGCTGCTGGTGGTGTTGTGGCTGCTGGGCTGCAACTGGAAGCTGTAGTGCTTGAGGTGTCTGAGTTATGTGCTGCGCTGCCTGATTCTGCATTTGCTGTTGTTGATGCTGCTGGTGCAGTCGCTGTAAGTGCTGCTGCTGCAGTTGCTGCTGCTGATGTTGCAGCTGTTGCTGTTGCAGCTGTTGCTGTTGCAGGTTCTGCTGCTGCAGCTGTTGCAGCTGTTGCTGTTGCTGCTGCAGCTGTTGCAGCTGCTGTTGCAGCACATGCTGCTGCTGGAACTGGAGCGGCTGCGGAGGGCGGTGCAGCTGCTGCTGCGCGTGGAGTGGCTGCTGCGGGAACTGGAGCTGCTGCTGGGAGAACTGGTGCTGCTGATGGACTTGCTGCTGCTGCTGGGGAAATTGGTGAGGCTGCTGCTGTTGGAAAGACTGCTGGGAGATCTGGGGTTGCTGCTGCTGCTGCTGGAGCTGCATAAGTTGCTGAGGTTGAAGGTGTAAGAGAGGATGGTGCTGTTGCTGCTGTGCTTGATGTGACTGCTGCAATAAATGTGTCTCTGGTGTTAGTTTCACTTGACTAAACAGCACCACATTTGGATGTCCCTGTTGGCTATGATTTACTTGCTGTTCTAAACTTTTTGTAGGTGCTGAAAGTGATTGTAATATCTAGAAAACAAAGATTATTTTTGTGACCTTTTGGTTGTCATTTGGTTTTTTAAATATTTAAAGAACTACTGGGAAAATACAATTCCTAAAAGAAAAGAACCCTACACCTAAATACCTTATGAGCTAAACAAAAATCTTTAACGGCCTAATAGCAAAATGAAAAGACAGGACTTACACAAAGAAAAGGGAGGAGCTGCATGTAACTCCTAATAAACAGCAACATACACTTTAGTTAAGATTAAAGCCCATTCCTGTAATATTAGTAATTTTTCCAACAGCATTATGACTATTAACACTATATTAATTACATCGATCAACTGCAATATTAATTTTAAAATCCCATTGGCCCACTAATTCAGAGCTTAGTTCCATAGTCCTATTTTCACTTAAAATTGCTAATGATGCCTCAATTAATCAGTGCTGTTTGAAACATGGGTATCTTGTTCTCTTTTGAAGCAATTCAGCAATATATAGCCTGTTTTTTAATCTCAATACCAAAAAACAAAGAAAAGCATTGATCTGCTGAGCACTAAGGGTTTCTTGGGAAAAAAAGCCACAACAACCTAACCTCTCTACCTAAGAATATGAGTTTAGGTTTAGAGAGAGTGCTGAAGTAATCTGGATTTTAGTTTTATTTTTAAATGTATAACTCACTGATAAGAGAAAAATCATTTCACACTAAGGAGACACAAGTTAGGAAGCGAATTTTTATACATAAGAAAAGGGAAAATTAGGCAAAGTTCTTATAGATTAGGATGAGTTCTACATATTTATTAAAATATTTTAATAAAAACTACCTGTTGGAAATGAGAAGGAGCAATAGGAAATTCTGGACTTGCCATTCATAAAGTCTTTTAAACATGAAATCAGCTTTGATGAATCCTGTAAAGCTTGTTTCCTTCACCCTCACTACTTCAACACACAGTTTCACCTTCAGCGACATGCGTGTGCGAGAGAGGAATCAAAGCCCATCACTAGAGCATGAAGCCAATTACTGTATCCTCTCAACCAGACATCCATCAACACTCCATCAGAGGTGGCTCAAGTGTTTTCACAATGCACATCAAAACATCTCAGGTGTCATCTAAATAATTCTGATGTGGTTGGTATCACACACATGTGCAGCCATGATTATCAATGCATCACCCATCACTCATGTCTCAGCAGCATCACAGTAGAAACATTCAATAACTAAAAATAACACACACAAAAAATGTTTACGTGGCTTGGTGTGAGCAGCTACTCTCCACAACAAGTACCAAAAGCCAAAATTACAAAAGCTTCAAGACATGTATTTCAAAATAAAGGGATAAAACTTTCAAAAGCATTCCAGGGCTATATTCAGAAAGTAACTATGTATCTGCAAACACCTGATGATAACAGATCTTGTTACTTGGCAGAAATCTGAGGTTCAAACTAAACACTAACTTTCTAAGAATATTCACTAAGACTTGCACTGATCATTCAGGGCCAAAGTAAAACAGAAGCTACAGGGGGAAAAGGTAGAACTGGTATTCCTCCGTCTAGGAAGCAGATTCACAATTCTAAGATGCAAAGCCTTTCTGCACACGCTGGAGCTGGCCCAGCAGCCTGAGAGGGTACTTGGTAGAGCCCTTGCACACCACAACACAGCCCCTGCTCCAGCAGACTTTGGGTGAACAGAGACAAGCCAAAGCACACAACCACCAGTGCCTGTAGCTCTGCAAATATTGGTGACAGAGAAATACTTCCACAGGGACACCATTTGTGTATTTGACAGCACAGTGACTGGGCTGGAGAGGATGTGGTGGCCAACTTACCCATGCTGGCCAACTGAGCAAATGGTTGGCAGTTCTGCTTGGGCCTTGCCCAGAAGTCTCAGCCCTTTAACAATTCAAGGCACTGAGAAGAGGAATCTAAGACTCAGATTTAAAATAAAGCCTGTATTTCTATTTTGTATTCAGATGTCACATAAACAGCACAGGACCAACATTTCTGAGTGACTCCACATTCTGTGTTTAAGTATGTGGAAGCTTCTATACTACTCAGGCACCTTTCTTAGTTTAACCATCAGATGAACATCCGAAGAAAGGCAGCAATGCAATTATTAAAGTAAAATATATGTCTAACATTTACCAGCATCTACTTTACTCATCCTCCCTTCCCATGAACACCTAAGAATTTCAATGCTGCAGTGCAGCATGCTCACTTGCTTTTTATTTTCTTGTAGAAATACATTCAACACAAGAGCTGCAATTATTTCAACTACACAAGTGGCATAAGAAAGCATTAAGTTAGGACTTCTCCATCATAATATGTATACTATATAACAACCTAACAATGCCCAGCAGAACAATGCAGCATAGAACTGAACCTACTGTGGGAACAATCAATTTCACAATTTCATGTGTTTAGGGCATAAATAACTCCTTGCACTGACTGAGAAGCTAGAAGGATAGGAAGCCAGGTTTCCTGAACTAGCAAAATAATTCTAAATTAATGATTTCCCCTTTCTTATCAAGAATTCCTTACTGAAAATCTAAACCATGCTGTAGTTACATATAGCTTTAATCTTCCAAATGTTTTTTCTAAACACATTCTGGGAAGCTGCTAGAAATTAAGCTACTTATTAAGGGAAAATTATTAATTTGGCCACAATTTTAAGTAATAAGGGGAAGTATTAACTTTGGGTATTTTAAGAACAGCAAAAGGAAACTGAAGTTCTTGGACACTATAGCTCCTAAGAAAAAGTCCAATAGCTTATAAATTAAAAATCCAACACTTACATGTGCTACATTTGATGGTCTATTAATCTGCTGAATATCAGCACTATTAGTAATATTCCTTAACGTCCGCACGGCTGGATTCCACGTGGCCATCATTTCCTGGCGGTCAGAACTTTGGGCACCTTGTACTGAAGCCATGAGGTTGCCTCTCATATCAGGAGGCAAAATGTTACCTGGCACTGGTGGGACATTGGCACACAAATTAATCAACCCGGAGTCCTTCCCTTGAGGCAACCTACGCTTTGCTGCAGATGCCTGTGGGACTTCTGCTGGTGTCCAATTCAAATTCCTTTCTTGCTTTTCTGGAGAGGAATCGGAAGAATCATCAAACATCAGTTCCCCTTTTGCCTTATCAGCAGTAGTAGATTTTGGTGAAAAAGCTTGATCACCCAAAGGTGATCCTTCTCGAGAAGATGCTGGGCTTGATAGTTTTTCATCAGTACTAGCCTCATTTTGTGAATCTTGTTCTTCATTTTCTGCTTCTTCCTCCTCTTCTTCCTCCTCCTCCTCTTCTTCCTCCTCGTATATAATTAAACGAGGATGATAAGGAATCTCTTCTTTTCTACTTTTATCAGCTATAGAATCCAGTACCCAGTCTGGGGTCACAATTTTAATGCTGTCCCGTTTATAAGCACATTCATATTTTTCCTGGGGAAAAAAAATTATTTAAAGATAAAACAATCACAAATAAGTTCTTTGAGATGAGGGCTAGAATATGGAGAGGGAGATTACAAGGAGGTTGTCAAATACCAGAGAGTGATCTCACCTAGATCCAATAGGACTTAATACTGTGTAGAACCACAAGTTCCAAGAGATTAAAACAAAAAAAAAACCCAAATTCTCCACATTTACTCCACAAAGGACTCAGAAGGCACAACTGCAGAAGATTAATGTCTTCACTTGCAAAGTTCTTCTCTAACCCAATCACCAAAATATTCCAACCCAGCAGTGAGGAACATCATGGTCAATACTAAAATGCACGCGATGCTAGGAAGACATTACGGCAAGTCTAAATACAGTTTATGTTTTATCAACAATAAAAAAAAAGTAAAAAAACCCAGCTCCACTATGAAAAAGCATTTGGGGAAAAAGTCAGAATTTCATAATAAAGTAGAGACAAATATTTAAAAGTTGATCATTGAATAAAAGCATTTCAGCAGGAATACAGCTTAAATCTTAAAGCTTCACCATTTTCTTTCCTAATAAACACTCACTGAATCAGTGTCCTATTTATTTGATTATCCTCTTTAATGGAAACCCCTCACATACATCAAAACACTACAGAAAAAAAACTTTCTTTCAAAAATTTGAAACCTATTTCAGGATCTAATATTTAGAAATGATTGAGCTGGTATTTTCTTTTATGTCAAACAACATAAATTAACAATAAGCACATTCAGAGGAAATTAATTTAGTGATTCTCTGGAGTTATTTCCTACAATGAAACTGTAATTCATACACAATAAAGAGATTAGAAATGAAATCAAAGTTTATTTGGTGACACAAGATTTTATTCTTTCATTCTGATGAAAATTATTAACAACCTTGTTTTATAATCCTGTGTCTAGTCAGGGCAGTCATGTAAGTTTTCCTAGTGACAGAATTGTTCTCGTTACAAACTGCTGCAGTTTCCCTTGTAGTGCTCAGAGCAGTAGGACTGGAAGCAAAAAGTAATAATTCCATAAAACTGTTCCCATTCAATGATTATTTGTACCTTACAGAAAGGGAATGCTATTACCTCTTTAAGTTTCTTGACTGGCAAGCTAAAGACAACGTCCTTTGTTCTAAAAAGCTTATTTAAGCTTTTAAGTGAGTCATTAAAGTATGATTCTTATATGTATTTCACTGCCTCTTACAAACAGAATTTTAGGTAATAAAGCTTTGTCTAAGCATTATATTTTATTATGATGAAAGGGACAAAAATACACCCTTCTAAACAGTCCACAGAAGAAATACCAAGCACTTCATAAAAAGAAAATAATAAAACCAACACAGATACATATTCACCAAAAAGAACTCAGCCATACAAAGATCCATATATTTTAAAGAAGGAAAAGCATTCATTTCCCATAGCCACACTTTCTCTTCTCCCAATGTCAGCCCATGTTTTATTCTTCAATATTTCAACTTTGTCCTTCGTTTTTCTTCACTGATTCTGTATCTGTGATTTATAAATCACAATCACTAATGACTGTGACATATCAAAATTTAGCTAAGACAAACAAGATGAAGAATAAAATTCTTTATTCAAACAAGAATTCAAATACCAATGTGAAATTGGACATCTTTTGAATTAATCAGGCTAAAAGCCATGCAGAAAATAAGTACAAACTGAATAGCTGCAATGCCTAATTTTGCTGAATTTAGTTGTTAATGAACAGTCTTAAGAATTCTAACTTCAGGCAGATGGAAAATTTTTGACTATTTGAAAGCAAATGAGAGCTACAACAAGAATTGTACATGTAATAAACTCTTACCCCCTTTGGCTCAGGCACAATCAAGTGAGTGCATTTCTTATTGAGGCTCAGCTGGCAATTCCCTCCATAAAAAGTAATCAAAGCCCACAGCGTACTTCGGTCTTCAGATGAAACCTAAAAGGAAGGTAGAAAAGCCTTTTAGTTCTGTGCACCCAGATGTCTTCAGCTGGAAGAATCTTAGTAATCCACAATATACCATTTACAAGGCTGGCTGATGTATTACCTATCACTTTTAAACACCAAATTAGCAAGAAAGTTAGAGAGAAAAAAGGGTGACAAAGGCATATAACAAGAAAAACCACTAAAGAGTAATTTTTAACCTGCACAGAGATAGAGAAAACAAAGAGAAAAAAAAGTGATAGTATAACAGAAGAACTGGTATCTCTTGTCAAAAAAGCAAACATGCCACATATAATGGACATTGGAGACAGAAATATGGTTCACTTCTTACCTGAGAGAGACAAGCAGTGACTCCAAAAAAGATCTGACATGATTCTGGAGAAAAGCCATTTACACTGGAAAGCAGGTGTCAAGGATGCAAAATCATTACATGAGTTTCCTGAGGGACATTAGAAGGAAATTAAACAGCCTATGCAGTACTTCTCAGATAATACTAAGAATGTGACCATTCAAAAACTTTCATCTTTGAAAGCACATTGTCTGTTTGCAATTAAACTTTATGCAGCAAGAAAAAAACCTGATGTACAAAGTGAATCAGGACACCTGCAATATTATGATCCATTTTGGTAACACTTCAAACCAGAGCTGACCTGGGAAACACAGACGGACCATCAGACTTCTGCAACTTCCCCCCCTTCTCCACACTTTCATAGGATCTTGTGTTTGAGATCCATGCACATTTGTCAGAAAAAAACGACTACAGAAACAGGTACACATTGTGTCACATGCAGACACTGAGACTTTTAAAATGAAACAAAATTATTTTCCCCGTGATGTTGACAGATGCACCAGCAACACTCACGATTTTGAGGCCCAGAAGAGACAGCACACAGCAAGCTGATGACAAAGCTGAGAGCACTTTAAAACTTAAGAATAAATTACTGCCATAACCCAGAATACCTCAAGAAGTTCAAGCCTGATGAACATCCTGAATTGTTCTTCATTTCAACCAAGACAGAAATTCAGTACTGGATCTTTCAAAAGTGTCCATATGTCTACTCCCTGCCTGAGTACCTACTGCGAGCACATAAACCAGAAACAGTCAGTATTTAACTTTTAAGAGGTCCATCAGTTTGCCTGGAGCTTGCACTCTCTAAAGACAAGAGTTAAAGAGACTCTTTTAAAAAAGTTACAAGCAGCATAACAATAAAACAAAACAGAGGGAACACAGCAAAACTCACTTTTCTTCCTGCCATCAACAAAAGTTCGGAAGTGTTCTGACTCTCTCTTTTATCTATACAAGACCATTGAAAAATACACCCTCCTCATTCTTGCTTTTGCTGCGAAAGAAATTGCCAGCCTTCTTTACAGCATTATAGCCAAGGTTTTCATACATGAAACTCTTCTTCCTTCTTCATCACGTCTGCTTCCAGCTTCATTTTTCTGCTCCTTCCCTTCCACTGCAGGTTAGTCAGACTTTGCACACATTAGTGAGCAGGGCATAGGAGAACACTCTGCTGTCTTAAGTTCTCTCCGGTGAAAACAACTTCCACTAAGAAACAGACAAAATTACTGTGCTTTTACACTGTATTAAATCTTTCTATATTAAACTTTACCTTTAGCAACTGACAGGCAAATGCCCATCAAATAAGCACCAGAATTGGTAAGGCAACATAAAATCCTTAAGGCTCTTATTAGATCCATCTGTCTAACTGACACAAGATGTTTCTAGGACTTGGTTCTTCAGAAATTCAATGACCACTTTGAGCATTACCAAATTAAAACATAAACTAAACACAAATTCTGCATTAAAGATGCAGAATCTCCCAGTTTCTGTCTAAACTGGGTCCAAAAGCAATCAGCTGGAAAAACTAAGCTATTCCTATTAACGACTGAATTTTTTTCATTATGGCAGTATCCAAATCCCTAATGAAAGGCCAGATGTCACTGCACTAGGAGTCATAAAGAGACTGAAACAGGATAAAATGAAGTAAAGACTTAACAACCCATTTTAGTGAGCACAATAAGGCTCAGAGTAAAACCTAAAACCACCATGTTCTAAGGACATGAAGTGCTAGAAAGTCAAAGGTCCAAGGACACATTTATTGCTGACAGGTGTACAAAACTTCCTTCTTCCATGCAACGGAAGAACAAGACACTACTGAGATCTGGTCTTTTCATTTGGCCATTCCAATGTCCCCACAATAAAGACTTCCTGAGCAACAGCCATTGAGAGCTACATTCCCACATTTATAGCTACAATTTAGTTATGGACTGCATCATTCTGTTGTTTCATCTGTTTATTTCTCTTCTGGGTATCCCGTAACGTCAGCTCTTGGAGTACTCTTTTAAAAAACCCTGATTGCAGATGGAAGACAAATTTTTTAATAGTGCAACTTCTTCGTGTGAAAGAACATCAATAATGAAATGTTAGGCTACTTAAGCCTGAAAATGTAGCTAATTCCAAGCTTTTTTTTGTGAACACTCCTCATGTACTGGGAGAAGGTTTAGAGATGTGTAAATAAGCAACTAAACGCTCATCCTGATGATGAAAGCACAATCAACACATTGATTATGTCCAGACACAAATCACCAAGATCACTAGCCTAGACTACAGCACAGAAAGACAGCAAGTTGCAAAGGCACACACCTTAAACTATTGGGTATAAAACAGGAATTCTGAATCTCTGAAGCACATTGAGGCCTGAATTCCTAACACTGCACTCCTGTACCTACCAGCTCTTGTTTTCCATTTGATAACAGTTGTCCTCTAAGTGCCTGTGAAGTACAAAATAGGCAAAGGGACAGGAAAACTGAAGGCAAGAAGCTCCAAGCACACTGCAACCTTGACACGCAAAACACAAGAGATCATTTCAGAAGTTTAAGCAGAACCTAGGTGAAACAATCTTGAATCCTTCAATGGTATCAATTTTAACATGTGTTCTACAGAATTTTGAACTTAAAAAGGATACGGCAGAAGAGCTCCACAGCGGACAGACAAGATCACCCAGGAAGGCTGAAAAAAACAAAAACCTCTAGACATTAAAATCCTTGGTCTATATGCACAAAATATGAATTACCTTCCAAGTTCATGCTAGTTTTAATATATGCTTCCCAGCTTTGGAAGTCTAAGTGTTTCACAGACATCGAACTTAGTCTGCAAAAAAGACTTTTCATTTATTTGCAAGAGTTCACATAAAGACAGCTCAAAGGTTGTGCAGCAACCCCCTTCTCTCATGCCATTTACAGTACTTATTAATCCTCTCCCTTTTTGCAGCTCTTGCTTGTAGGAAAAAATAATTCAGACAATCCCACCCTACACTCATCACCAAGGAGTGAAGAAGCACAGCCTTACACAGAATGAGTTTTCTAAAGACAGAACAATGCTGGCTGCTGAGCAGTGATGGCCCCTACCTGACAGTATTCTGGGACAGAAGGGCTCAAAGGGACACAGGGAGGTGGCAGCAAATGGAGCAGATGTAGGACACTGGTCCCAGTGCAGCATATAAGGAAGAACAGGCAAAGAGTGACATCACACTCAGTATGGAATTACTTTTCCTCAAAAGACAAATAAAAGAATATATTGTGGCAACTATGTTTATAGTGTCCCAGTTCTTGTTATTCTACTTCCCTTATAAGGCATAATACAAAAAATAGCTAGAAACACTTAACTTCTAACTCCTCAATCCTCAGGGGGAAAAAAAAATAGATATTTTCCTCCCTTAAGTTTTTATCTTCCTTCTTCCCTACAACCAGCTACCTTTGCCTCAGACTTCTAGTCCCTTTAATACTTAGTCTGATCTTCTTGATTACAGATCATGCTGTGATGTTTTCAGGTCAAGCCAAGTGACATTAGTGAAAGATTTGCTCTCATCTGGCAAATGAGTTGGCAGTTATGAAGCAAACTGAATTATTTGAGTAGCATTAGAAAGCAGGGAGTGCTCTCCACAATGTTGATGTCCTTTCTCATGAAAATGGCAGCAGTTTCCTTGTTTATAAAGTTAAAATTACACCAAAAACCACTTCAAAAAAAGGAACTAAATATTAACCAGCACACCCACTACAACCATAAGGGTTCCAAGCCAAGTACCTTTCATTTTTTAGAGTTAATTCACAGTTCTACACTGTCAGGTGAACTCTCATGGCAAAACCTATCAAAATTCTCTACTGCCACCTGTACCTCTATGGAAAAAATAACCCAAAATAATGTACCTAAAGGTATCAGCAGTGAATTTCTAGTGTTATTTCTTCCAATCTCTCTCATGACTTCCAGAGTGACAAGTTCACATATTCAAAGATGAAGCCCATAATTTTTCACTGAAAAATACCCTGCTATTGTAAGGTAGTAAAAAAATACTGGTAATTCTAGTGTAAGAAAGAAAAAAAAATACTAAAAAAATGCTTAAAAAACTAAAATAAGAAGGAAAAAAACCCCTAATTTTCTACAAGTTCCTCTAGTCCATAATTAGCATAGTACATATATGCAGAATCAACAAAATCATTTTGCACTTTGCCAATTATATGTCTTTAAAAAAAACCTTCAGCAATCTACTACTTATTCTAAATTGAGATTTTCCACCGCCAGAAGCTTGTAAGAACCTTTTCTTCAGAAATATTTCTAAAGTAGAACTAACAGGACATCATCTCACAGATGACTGAAAGAAAAATCTGAAAAAAATCAAAGCAGAACACTAAAAAATACCCACATCACTGACAGATCCAGAGCAACAAGAGGAAGGAGAGAACAGAATTGTAACAGAAGTCTGCAAGTCAGGGTAAAAGTTTGTGTAACAAGAATATAAGTTTTTAATAACATGTTTTATTTGGTCATCATTCAAAGATGAGTATTTTGTTGTAACAATGAAGCATCTATGTCAGTACTTTGACAATATCATGGATAAGTCACTCACCTTTACCACAGGGAGATCAAAAACTTCTCGAGATTCCCCAACTTCTGGATTGTCTCCATCTTCTGAAATAATATGTGAGGCCAGTGCATTGTAAGAAACTTCCTTTGCTTTCCCAGCTTTCAGAAGTTGGATAACCTAAACCCAAAAGAGAACAGGGAGATGTCAACAATTTTTAGCAACTTTTATTTGAGAAAAACATTACTGCAAGAAGACTCTAGCACTGGATGGATGAATGAATATGACCTTCTCTCTTGGCTGTCCTCCTGTAGGTGGCCAGAACTTTTCCTGAAGTTACCAAACACATTTAAAACCTGACTGCCAAAGGTTTACACCTCTTCTATACTTTCATCATTGCATCTGAAGAGCTACTTTTCAAAATAATTGATGATGGAGTAGGAATTGGGGCCAAGGTATTTCCAAAATACATATTCCTCAAAAAACATATTAAAACAATTTTCCCTTTGGGAGGGAAAGAAAGTTCTTCTAAGTGTTTGTTTTTGCATGGGGTAGCTCTGGAAGCGTTTGCTTACACATTAAGAGGTTGAATTCTAGGGACTAAGTGATTTCACCCAATACAGAAGAAAAAAAACTAAACAAGTAGGACTCATGCTCCCTAAATTAATACTTTCAGGAGCTGGAACTGAAATGCCTCACTCCACTGCTCTGTCCTGAAAATGCAAAACACTTCCCAACTACACCAAGCACATCTCACTTCCAGTTTTGTAAGGCCCAAACAGCAGATGCTGCTTCAAGAGTTCAGCGTTCTCTCAGCTCTGCTGTAGAGATCTGTGTGATGAATCCAGCCCTGCGCCCCAAAAACCACAACTTTCATTTGATCTGAGAAGGTAACAGAGAAGTACTGGAGTGTAGAGGGGAGGGAGAGAAAAATGTTTTAAAACATTATTGTCTAAAAGAGTTCAAAAGTTAAAAATGCCATTTAAGATCATTGTTTCATTTCCCTTTTATTATTCAGATAAATAAAAACTGGTGTGATGTTCATCTTCCAAAACCTGCCAGGGACAGATGCGTATCCCTGCAAACCTGCTGGGGACATTCCCTTCAAAACAGGATGCTCTGCCCACAACAGTGAACAGCAGAGAGTAAGGCAATACATTAATTAAACAAAATATTAATTAATTAATTGGTCCTTAAGCAATTACTCTCTACCATGTACACTCACCAGGACAAAGAAGCACTGAGACTCTCAAAACACAGCATCAAGCTATTTTATAGAGCATTTCTGCCAAGCAGAAAAACAGGGATAGAAAAATCACCACTCACTGAGAAGGCAATTTTGGCACTTCCTGACTGAAGTACCTGACTTTAAAATTCCACTTAAGAAAACAAAAGTCAACGTTTTTTCTGCAATGGATGAATATTACTAAAATAATTACTCTCAAATATCCAAGAAATTTCATCATGAGCTTACTGCTCTTGTCACCACTGCCAGAAACAGGAGTGAACATTTCCATTTTGCACACCAGCTCCCTACATCGTGATACACCTTCCTGCATGAAATCCAGTTAACCACAGAGAAACACAGGATGTTATCATTCTAAAGGGAGAAGCTAAATCCAAATCAAGCACTTCTGAAAACAGAAGGTATTTAAGAACAGTCTCAGCACATGAGCTCCTTGTCTCACACAGCTTTCCCTGAGTTATAATCCCATTCAACTGCTCATTTAGGGGAAGGCTAAAAAAAGGAGTGAACGTCATGAAAACTGAGAAGCAAATCTGACAGCATCTGAAAGAAGCTATAAATAATGTGCTAAAAGTATGATTGTTTTATATCAAAACAATGTTGCATTACAGAACTTGTGCAAAGTGTCTGCTTATACAAAAAGGTTCACTGGTTTCATGTAGTAGTTTAAACACTCTGATACATAATAATGCACTTGATTATTTTATGTGTCATGAAAAAGACTCTTCCTAACTGAGCTCATGTCAACTTCAAAACTTCTCTCAGAATACACAACTTCTCCAGATTAAGTAGTGCCTGGACTGAAAAGTTGCATTGGCACAATTAAAGAACTCACACTGATATCAATCATATACCTGTAACTAGAAAACAGAATGCTGAAAAGCCTCAATATGAACGCTGTAAAAATCCTGCATTTTAAGTATTGGTTTATACTCATTAAATGAAATTTCCTTTTTGGGAGGGGAATAAAAATTTTATAATGGTATCTCCCACTAAAATCTGTGTTGGAAGAAACAAGAGGAATAGTTCAAAATTAAGAAGTAAGACAATGGGCATTAAAAAAAAAATTAAGCAAGATAACCAAAACCCAAATATCCTGTTCAAAGACCTTGTGCTGCATTGCATTACTTTTTCTCTCTTTCTGAAGGGAACACTGATTTTAACTGGTGTTTCCAAAACATGATGGTTTGGGTTTTTGTTTGAGGAAAACAGGAAGAGCATTTATTAAAAGAAAAAGAGTAGCTGACATCTACTCATCACCCTGAGTAAGGTGTGAGGAGCAAAATGCACCCAATGGAATGGAATGGATCTGAAATTGAGAGTCAGCCTAATTCTCCCTCATTTGCCAAAGAACACCTCGGCACAATTCCAGACTTTTGTTTCCCTTCCAATTTATGCTGCCCATGCTTTAACAGGCAGTGGGTATGCAGTTATTCACCTGAATAAATTACTTTTTTTCCCCTTACTCTTGGATTTGTTTTGATTAGTGTACTCTCTTGTGCCAAGCCTGTTTTAATATTTATTAGGTAACTGGTTTTCTGTGAAACAATTTAGAAATTTTAAGCTGATCAAAGTGTGCTCCTACCCCAAAGATGAAGGAGGAAATTCTTTGCAAAATCAAGCTGACATCCACATGTATATGAAGTAGTAAAAAGCACCAAATATATTTGTAATTTTTATATCAGTAATGGGACAAATTTCACTCCAAAAACTGTCTGAGTTTGATTTACAATTCCTGCATTCTGTCTTGGCTCAAAACATACCTGATAAATGCTCCTCATACTCAGGTGCCCCAGGGTACCACAGAGGACACCCACAGGAGGGTGCCCTGGTCTCAGCAAGGATAAAGAGTTAATTTATTTTCAGTAGCTGCTACAGTTCTGTGTTTTGGATTCAGAATGGGAATAATATTGATAACACACTGATGTTTTGGTTTTTGCTAAGTTGTGCTCATCCTAAGTCAAGGACTATTTTTTTGTATCTCATGCTCTGCCAGTGAGGAGGTACAAAAAAAGGCTGGGAGGGAGCACAGCCTGGACAGGTGACCCAAACTTCCAAAGGAATATTCCACACCAAAGCATGTCATGCCCAATATATAAACTGGGGGAGTTACCCATAAGAAGGACTGATCTGGGGTCAGGAATGACGTCTGGCATCAGTCAGTGGAGGGTGAGCAATTGTATTGCACATCACTTGCTTGGGGTTTTCTCTTTCCCTTTTCCTTCCCTTTATTATTTACTATTACCATGGCACCTTACCTGGTTTTCAATTTTTACATCTCAACCTACAAGTTTAATTTTTGAATCTCATCCCCTTTACACTGAGTAGGGGTGGGGGTGAGAGAGCAGCTGTGTTGCGCTTAGCTGCCAGCTGGGCTTAAGCCTGGGCTCTCCCAGAAGCTGGCCCTGAGCTCAGCCCAGCCCAGCTCCTCACTCTCACCCAGCTCTGCCTCCCAAGCCAGGCAGAGGAAAATTCAGTGCACGGAACTTGGGAGCAAATCAAAGCCCTATGACAATGACTCTGACTGCAAAGAGGAACAAAATTTAACGTGAGAAAGCAAACCAGTTTAAGAGAGTGCTTGTCTACTTGCTCTATGGGGAATCTGCTCATTGTCCTCCCACATCAACACACAACTAAGAACAGGCCTTTCAGGACACTACTTTTATGACAAATGATGTACAAGAGTGCTACACGATTTTTGCACTCATCCTCATACACATAATACTAACATTGCTGATGTAGGGTCTTTTAGTAAGTACGGGAATTTGTTCTTTGAGCGCTAAGCCACTATCAAAAAATTTATGTCTAAAGATCTAATGCTAAAAGAACTAAATTTTATATCTAGAGACCTGTCTAAAGAAGTTTTCATCCCGATCTTTAACTGTATTCTTCCTAGACTGCATTTCTTTTAGCACAATAGGAATGAAAATCATCTGAACAGGCCGGTGCCTGTGTCTCCAGGTCATCTGCAGGCATACCAGGCTCGGTGAGTGCCAGAACAGCAGGCTAAAGGAACCCAGCGCTGAACTAAGACTTTACTGCAGCAAATACCAGAGAGGCAGTGACTTTAACTTCAGTGTGAAGCATGCAGTAACCTGCTTGCAGGAAGCTGCTGTCCGAAAGCTCAGTATGAGGCACTTCAAACACCTGTCTAATTGGACACGCCACCGAAACTTTGTTTTAACCACCTTCGCCCACCGCGGGTGTTATTCACTGCAAGGCCACCTGCACTACCCAGGGCTCTGCCCCCGGGCATGGCGAGAGGGTCGGGCGGTCCCTGGCCTAAACTACACCAGCACCACACCGGGCGGCCCCGGGGCGGTACCAGGGCCGTGCTCGGGGCCGCGCCAAGGCGGGAAGGTTGTGTGGGAGGGAAGAGCCAGTCCGGCCCCCCTGACGAACCTTCCCCATGGCCTGTCCCTGTGTACCCGCACGGAACCGGGCACACAGGGAGGGGCCGGGCCTGCGGAGCGCTCGAGTCGGAGGAGCGGCGGCCGCTGCCCCCGCTGCCCGCCCGGCCCGGCACAGGAAGTCCCTCCGCCCGCTCCTCCTCCGCTCAGGCGGCTCCGGCGGGGCCTGCGCGGCGGGGCCGCGGCTCCTATGGCGGCGGCGGCGGCGCTTCCCGCGGGCACGGCCGGGATCGGGGCCGGGAT
Source organism: Buphagus erythrorhynchus (assembly GCA_013400855.1). Lineage (NCBI taxonomy): Eukaryota > Metazoa > Chordata > Aves > Passeriformes > Sturnidae > Buphagus > Buphagus erythrorhynchus. Next base: position 45,698 of record VZTT01072372.1, read on the forward strand.
CGGGACCAGGATCTGGACCGGCCGCCTCCCCTCCCCCCCAGCCATCCCTCACGGTCCCTCAGGCGCGCGCTCCCCCCCGCTCCCGCCCTTTCCCCGTGAGGCGGCGCGAGCCTCGAGCCCGCGCGTGGACGATTCCACAGTGCCACCCCCCCCGCCGCGGGGGGGGG
>VZTT01072372.1:45916-64586 GCA_013400855.1 Buphagus erythrorhynchus
ACGAAGGGGAAGGCGGGAATGATCTGATGGGATGACCCGGTACCTTGGGGTCGATGTCTCCCACCACGAAGAACTTGACGTCTTTGAACATCTCCTCCGGGACTTTCAGCTCTTCCTCGTCGTCCGCCAACATGGTCCCGGACGGCAGCAGCGGGCGCTCCCCCCCTGCCCGCTATTTCCCCGCGCTCACTGTAGAAAACCCGCCGGGGCCCGGGTCTCTCCCGTCCCCCTCCCCCCGCGGAGCCGCCGAACCGCGCGAGCAAGGCGCGCGCTGCGGGACACACCATCCCCCGCCGGGATGTAGGGGGGGTGGAAGCGGGAGGTGAGAGCCGCCCCCACAAAGCGTCTCCCCCCGCCCAATCAACCACCACGGCTGCTGCAGGGCCGCGCTCGCTTCTGATCCACAGGCGCTATCCTTGCTCCTCTCTCTTTCCCCGAACCGGACCCGCAGCCAGCTCCGGATCCGGAGGTCCCCCCGCGCGGGATGCAATGGACTCGCCCCGAACCACAGAGGCGGGCAGCGGGGATACCCGGCCCCGCCCATTGGCGGGGGAGGGAAGGGAGGAGGATAGGGAACCGCCCCAGGCCCCGCCCCCGCAGGCGCAGGCCCCGCCCCTCGGCCCCGCCGTGAGGGGACGCGGGCCATGGCGGCCGGGCCCTTCAGCCGCCAGCGCCAGCCAATAGCTGCGGTGTGTATTCCAGCACCCAGCTCATCAGTGAACATACCGACTGCTCCCGAATCACAGCATACAACCGCTACGGTTGGAAAAGACCTACAAGGTCATCGAGTCCCACCGAAATAAGGCATTTTCCCTCAGAAACTGCCAAGAATGCATCTACATTGATAGTGAACCGTTCCCACCGAGGGGGATGTATCTGACCTAACTATTTCAGATAACAGAAAACAAAAATTACCACTTTATATTTATGGTCAACAGAAAGAAACGAGCACTTTCAGAGCCTGCTTCATGTCGTGTATTTTAAACATTGCTGCATTGATTAGGGATGTTTAAAATATAAATATTAGATAATATAATTGTATCTATAGAATAAGCACTCTGCTTTCCAAAGGAGTTTGGGAACCCCTCATAATACTTCGATGTGGACAATATTTCCCTCCCATACTCGGAGCAATGTTAAGAGATGGCATTGCAAGACTTACTGAAATAAAAATACAGGGCACCTACTGATTCCCTCCTGCCGCAAGGCCTGTCTCACTTTCCCAGGAGGAAACGTCTATATTTTTTTACCTGTTATTCTTGAAACCATGGTCGAAACTATAAATCGGTTTACAACTCATTTACTTACTTCTGCTGGATAAAATTTTACTGGGTAAAGGCTTCACCCAGGTCCCCTGGATCTCCACATGACATCGTCCCCTTTCTACTCCAACTATGTAAGAAATACCCAACCTATCACCTGTTCTTTTTCCATTCCAGATGGAACATATGGTTTATGGTTTTACTTTTTTGCCCACCCTCCCGATGAAATTTACTTTTTAAAGTGAAAATCAAGTCCTAAAAAAGTCTAAAAAGTCCTTAACTTTTATATAGTACTCTTTTTTGTTGTGAGGCTGGACTGTCTTTGAAAAGATTTCTCTGACCTCTGCTTTCCATTATACCCACTCTCCAGGCTGCCATGTCCAGCCTTTTCTTTCTTAGTTCCATAATTTTCACTTCTTCCCACTCCATCTTTGATACATTTTGACTTCTTCACACTAAATTAAACTACTTTGACCAAAATCTTCCTTCACCTCCAGTGAAATACTTTTCGTATTCTTCTTGATCTATCAGATTTCATTAACACCACTGCTTCCTGAGCTTCCTTTCCTGTTGGATTTCATTGCCTCTGTCATCATCTGCATCTTCCAGCACTGGTAATTTTCACTTCTTTTCTTTGATAAATAGAGCTATCTCTCAGGTTTCTATTCCACATTCTTCTCTGAGTTCTTTTCTCTTCCTGATGTCATTCATTATTTAGATGCATCTTTCTCAGTGCGATCACTAAATTGCCCTTTCCCACAGGAATACTTCCCTTATTTGTAAGCCCCTACACTATCACATATTCCCACTCCACACAAAGAAAACCAAAGTTTTGTCCTCCAAGGGTTTGTCCTCTTGATTTCCTTTCTCTGCCTATTTTCTTGTTACCCTAATGAGTTCCTCCAGCCTTCCTATCCTTTGGATTTTCCAGAGTCACATAATTTTTGGTTCTTTGTACAACTCCAAGATTACAAGTATGTCAAAACAGGTGCTATGCTAATACTGGCAAAAAGCATAATGCAAACAACCTGCACACATTTTTCATAGCATTTCCCTTTCCTAAAATTTCAGCTGGAGTTGCAGCTATTGCAGCATCAGGTGGGACCATATTGGATCTTCCATTTGTTCAGCTAGTCAAACCAGAAGAATATGAGATGAACTTGCTATTTTAAATCATAACAATTTTAAAATTCTCTTGACACAGAAGGTCAGATTAGTGTCGAATCATTGAAATTCACTGCAAAATCAATTTTCCACAAATAAAAAGTACCCATGCATAAGGCTAATTGTAATTATCCTTAAGGGTAAATTATTGTTTTTAACTAATTATGATAAAAATCCAAGAATAAAGTGTAGTTCCATCCACAGTATGGAAGTGTAAAAAAAAAAAAAAGAAATGTTAAGAATTAACTATAATAGGTTTACCAGAGGAAAACTGTTTTATAAATTTGGTCCTGTATAGCAAACAGAAAGTTGTTGTTGCCCTGACCTGGGATGTGGGACATGGACTTTTAGGTCTGTCCTCCTCTTCCTGAATGGAGTAAAAGCAGCTTCACTGAGGCACAGGTAGGGATGGCCACTGGGTGCCTAAATCCTCTGGATGTTCTTTAACCACAGAGCTTGCAACAGAAATGGGAAGAATGAAACCCTCCCACCCTCCCTCCCACAAATGAATAAGCACTGGAAGCAGCTCCTGGAAAAAGCCCCAGAGCTGTGCTTGGTGAAAGCAGGAGGACTTGGAAAATCCTGCCCAACTCAGCAAATGCCAGGCAGGTGACCAGCTGTGCAGCACAGCCAAAACAGGAGTGTTTCTATTATGTGCCATGAAACAATGCACAGCAGCAACTCCACAAAAACCTGCCTGGTAGCAGCTTAAACACCTGTCAGTTCTAATGGCCCCAATAAGAAATTCTGTAGATCTCAGTACTGGATTCCACAGAGAGGCTGTTGTATTATCAGCAATGCTACTAATCTTTTCACACAGAAATAGCTTTCTTTATTCACATTTTTTTTGTCTTCAAAATGACTGCTCCCAGAAGAAAAAGGCTACTCCCATGAGTCACAAATTTTTCCCCTTAAGTACCTTCTAAATAAGCAGTGGAATTAAATTAATGAACATATTTTTTACTTCTTTATGTATTTCATGAGTCGCTTGCCAAGAAATTATTTAAATTCTAGTAATTAGACTATTTTTAACAAAAATGAATAATTCCAGTTTGTGTGTGATCTTGTGTCCGGACCACAAGAGTAGAAAACTAGATGGAAAAAGTAAGTTTTTGAACAAGAAAAATATGTTCTTGAACAAGAAAAACATCTCCTGAATTTGCCAGAAATAAATTCTGGCTTCTGCTCACAGGTCAGCACACAGAACAAAGTCAAATCAGTGGGCTGGTCTCACTGCTCAGGTGTAGAGCAAAGTGCTCACCTGTATTTAGCCTCAAATATGGATTTGTCAGGTTTTGAGGTAAAGCTCATCTGCACGAGCTGAGTGACATGGGAGGAGGGGGAGCCCAACTAATTCTCTGCAAGCTGCTTCCAGCCCCATCCCAGGGACCACCAGCCCCGTCCCAGGGACCACCAGCCTCATCCCAGGGACCACCAGCCCCATCCCAGGGACCACCAGCCTCATCCTAGGGACCACCAGCCCCATCCCAGGGACCACCAGCCCATCAAAGGTCCAAATCTGCAAGCCAGAGGAGGATCTTAACTACAAGAGCTCTGTACAGAGAACTCCATGGGCATGTTTCCAGAAGAACTGTGAAGTAATCTAAATTTTCTATTGGGTGTTGCTTGCACGAGGTGAAAGCCCACCAAGCTGACAAGATTTGTGCAGACAATTAGTCTTTGCTTATATAAATGCCTTATTTATGTGCACAAATGATTATATGAAAAATTCATACGCACCTACAATACCATATTTAGGCGTAATTGCTTGTGAAAAAACAACATCTTGGGTTTTTTTATCTTGTAGTTAATTAAATTCGGAGCTTAGATTAAATTGTATATTTGTTTTACTCCAGTGAGCAGAAGGCTTTCTGAGTCCTTTGTTAATAATACATACTTGTTTGGTAGCAGCTGGCTCTCTAGATGTTACTTTTCCAACAAAATATATCTTCAGAAAGTACCCAGTGTTTTACAGAAGCTGATGTTAGTTTCAATATGCCTGGGAAGTTGTTGAAAATCCCAAAAGGCACGCTGCCTGCATTATCTCCATTCCCACTGCTTAACGTGAATAAGATCTGCTTTTTAATCTGAATCAAAATGTGCAAAACAGGTACACAGAGGGCTCTGTTTTGGCTTGAGCTGTCTATGCATTTTTCCTCTTTTCTTCAGTGGGACTGCTTGCAATGCCAAATATGATTTATAATTAAAAACTTTCTTATTATCTGTACAGCAACACTGAATCCTAAAAGGCTCCCTTGGAACTGGTAGTTTCATTTTCGATTCTATTCTAATTCCAGAACTGCACAGAGAATCTCTTGTCATTTGCTTGACAGTTTTCTTTTTTAATATAGTAGTTACTTTTTTTTACTTTTTTTTTTATTTTTTGCAAGTGCCANACACTGAATCCTAAAAGGCTCCCTTGGAACTGGTAGTTTCATTTTCGATTCTATTCTAATTCCAGAACTGCACTGAGAATCTCTTGTCATTTGCTTGACAGTTTTCTTTTTTAATATAGTAGTTACTTTTTTTTACTTTTTTTTTTTATTTTTTGCAAGTGCCAAGTAGCAAGTTCTACCTTTACTATAACTGTGCACAAAGGAGCACAGGGGAAAATGTTCTAATTAGCACATCTTAATGTAATGATATTTTTTGTCAGAAGTGAGACATAGTGGTAAAAGAGGGGATATACTCCTTTGTGTTACTTGCTAAGGAATATGAACAGTTCATTCACCTTTACTAATAAATTCTTTTTATCTTTCCCTCAGACTGCCAATAACCACTTCTATATAAATTGCATACTTATATATATATGCATATATAAAGACACATATAAAACATTATAAAACTTTCTTAATGAGTTTTGGACCTGATTGTACTGCACCAGGAAAGAAGAATGCAAGTCTTCCCAGTGCTCTGGGAAAGAACAAATAATTTGTCACAAATAAAATAAGATATTATAATTTATAGACTCCATTCTTTGCACCTCAAGAGAAGTCCTTGCTTCTGCTCCAACTACAGTATCTACCAATTTCTGTGTATTTTCTGAGTTTCAAAAAAAAATGTTTGCGAAATATGGTGGGTAATTTTCCCTGTAGCCCTTCTTTGTAGCTTGTCAAGATTTGCATCACTTACAGGCTTTCCATTGGGGTAAATTAGTATCAGAAAAAGAATAGAGAATGCAGATTTTCCTTTGAGCCTGGGCTTTCATTCATGCAGGCTTGAAAAAAAGCTAATGAAACAATAAGTAACCAAAATTAATTTTTCTAGAAATGAGCGAATTTGGCATTATTTGTGCCAAATCCTTTTTATGTTATTCAAATGACTCTAACATTGGTATTTATTTTTTACACTATTAATGCATAAATACAGAAAAAGGCAACTGAAGTTGGTGTCACTGCAGAGCATATTACAGAACAGTGTGAAAAGAGAGCCTGGGTACTGCTCTGAGATGATCTCCAGTATTCATTTATGGCTTTGTGCTTTTGACTAGAGTGAAAACCCTAAATTTGTGCTGATAAAACATTGGAACACACATTGACATCACATCACTCTCTTTCTGTATGTTGCCCAGGTAGTTAAAGGTTTCCTTTACTCATCCAGAAGGAGGAATGGACAGAAGACACTTGCCTGAGGATGCATCACTATGCTCACACAGAAGCTCCAGGGTCTCGGGGTGACCTGTGCTGATCTTTCTGGGAACAGTCCATTCAAAGTGGCTGGTTTTACACAGGTTCTCCTGACTCAGTGCACCCAGTGCTGGCTCCATGCAGGCAGTGACTCAGGGCTCCTATTCTGGAGCAGAGACAGAGGGCAGCAGCTACACGAGCCCACGTGTGCCACCAGGGAAATTCATATGTAGCCATGGGGTCTTAATGCTAAAACCTATTGAAAAATATTTCATTGCTGATGTACTTTCACAGCAACTGCATCATCTTCAGAGCAGTTCCTCCAACTTACTGAGTGTAAGGCCAGAAGGCCACTTGGATTAACCTTCCACATGGAGCACTGGGAGCAGAATTGATCATTCCATTGTCCCTAAAATCAGCCCCAGCCTGGGAACACATTTCTGCTTTATGGCCTTCCCAAATGCTGCTGCTTAGAGAAGCATTTTCAGGGTGGCTGAAAGACAGGTGCCTGAACATCCTAAAATGCAGACACAGGTAGACAAAGTTATCTGCCTGAGATATGGGACAGAGAAGCTGAATGTATTTGTCACATGTTTGTGGCTGCAGCTTTGGGAAGCTCTCAGTGCTTAGACGTGGATGTGACTGCACTATGCAGACAACTAGTTATTGTTGCTGGATTGAATTTCCACTTTCTTTTTCTGTAGAAGGAACCTGATTTCTCTTTCTCACATATTTTCAAATGAAATGAAGAACTTGCACTGACATCCTTGAAAAGTATGTTCTGACAGCATTCTTATAACAGCCAGAAGAAACCAGTAGGTCTTCCAGTCAGTTTTTCTTATAATTTGCCCTTAACTTTCACACCAAATACTCCTTCTCTGAGCTAAGGTAATTTTGAGTCCTAATCCTAAAACATCAAGAGATGAATTCACTGCTGCTCTTAACTGATCAATCTTAACAGGACCTTGGAGCCAACTTAATTACAGATTGAGTATGCCACCCAGGAAACATTATGAAATGAGACATTTGTTACTTAAGTACCTGTCTGCCACTCTTGAATGCAAAAAAAAAAAAAAATATTGATTTGGTATATAGAGTATGTCAAGTTTATTGATTTCAACTATTGAGTACTAAGCAGGAGTTGAGATTCAGACAAACAGGTGCCACTGCAGGATTTTCTCATTAGAGCCTAAGCTGAGGACAAATACAGGTAAACTGCTTGTACTCTTAGGCCAGTTCTGGCTCTAATTCTCTTTTTTTCTTTTGCTTACAGGAAGCTTTCAGGAAAATAAAGGCTCTGTAAGTCCCCAGATGTTTTGGTTAGTTGGAAGATATGCTCTGTGATATGCTAGAGCTCCCACAACAGGAGCAGATAGATCTCTAAACCAGGAAAGCCTACAATCCATTTACGTCTCCAGGTCTAACTCCTCTGTGAACTGGCTGAGGCCAAGGAAAGTTTAAGTTCAGTGTGGCTCCTTCAGTGTCTGGTAAGGTCTTTCACCTCTACCATATCCCTGATACCTCTACAGCCCAGTCAGATATGGTTAAAAATGCCCAGGAATTGGGAAAACAGGACAAGTGCCATATACACACAAGAAACTGTGATCACATTGAACCACATTACAAAGAAGTGGCTTCTTTTTATTTTGGCCTATTACAGCCAAACTTGTTACTTCTCCTGTTTGCTTAAAGGACCATCCTCCTCCTTCATCACTGAGGCTTCTGCCACATTCATGCCAATATTGGTCATTTTTAATCTTTGACACTGTAGCAAATACTCACAGATACCTGCTTAATCTTTGAAGAAGCCACCTAAAAGGTCTCTGGGTTTATTTAGAGCTGCCTGTATTGCCTACATAATTTCGAGCAGCCTCAGGATCCCAGGACTTCCCACATCTGAATTCTCAGTGTTGCAAATGGAAGAAGAAATCGTGGTGTGAGGCAGCAAGCACCAAAGCTGCAATGATCTTCCCTTAGGGAGTCAATTCCATTTGCTGTTTGCCTTATGGCACACGTAGGTGATTACAGGGTGAGGGCCAGGGTGCATTTGTTTAATGTATCCTTGAACTCTTATTACATTTTCCACTCATCTTGCTAGAGCCTTATCTTCAATTACACTCCTTTCCACACGCCCCAAGCTGTTATTTGTTAGAGGACCAACCTGACCCTCTTGTATCCAAAATGTCACTGAATTAAATCAAATTTTTATACTTTTCAACTTGAACAGTTATCTCTTGATGCACATAACAAACAGATAATGAGATCTGCATTTTATTAGACACAGTGGAGCTCACTGATGTTTAACTATTAGGCAGAACCATTATGCTGCTCAGTTACAATTACATTATTTTTCTCTGTGGCTGGATAGCTGTCAATTTATTTAATTCATTCTAAATGTGTATTATAGTATATTCCTTAGTGCTGTCTACATTCAGAAAACTGGATATATTTCTACACTTTTTTCCTAAAAGGGAGGGGATTTCCCTCCCTCTCTGTAGTTACATTTCTCTACAGTCTAATCTTTTTGCCTTAAAATTTTGTGACAATCTTCCCATACTTTGCCTGAGTCAGTGATACTTCAAAATCCCAATCTTAGCTTTAAGCATATCCTCAAACCTGCTCATTTGGATAGGACTAAAGAACATGCTTGAAATGAAACAGTCATGAATGAGGATGGGTTCCTGAAATACGTCCAACTTAAAAAGGATCCAGTGGCCACATTCTAAAGGTGGACATGCCCACCATCAAGCTGTAGCGCCCTGCACATCCTGTGCTTTATAGTACATGTTCATAATTTATGATTCACATGGTGCTTATAATGATGAAACTATAACAGCATCAAAATGGGATCTAATCAATGCAAATATTTAGGTCCATCACAGGCCACGAGAAGATCTGCTCTCCCCAGAAGGGCTCAGATACCACGGGATTCTCCTGTGTGCTGGGAGCCAATTCACACAGTCATAAATAATCCAGTAGGTAAATATCAGATGGTTACATACCCTCTCTGGTTCTGTGTGCAGACCCCTGCTCTGGCTCAGTGCAAAGAAAGGAAGGGAGACATGCAGAGAGGTGGGTCTAACCCCCTTTGCATTTTAAGCCAACAAGAATAGCAGGATTTATGTCATCATTTCCTGTATCTAAATTTGTGGAGGGTAATTTCTCATAATAGGCTGCCTTGATTGCTTACTGAACATACCTTGGAGAGTGGTCTTGCTTTTGTACAGCAAAAGCATGTCTCTCTTCACTTGAAATGATAAAGGATATAAAAGATAGTAGAGGAGTATTATTCTGATAAAGAAAAGAAAGCTTGTTTCAGATAGGGATGTCTTTCTGAGATTTACTAAGCAGTCCACGGGATTTAGATATCTACATTTTAGACATCTCAGTTTAATATAGAAAAAAAATCTTATTGCATTTCAGAATAATAATTCTTCTTGGAATGAATGGGAGAGATCCATTTGGAGCCATAGATTACTTCAGAAAATCTATCTCCTCACCTATTTCACTGACATTCTCAGAAAGCAGCTGCCATAAATTTCTATAATAAATGCTAGGCATATGGATGGCTAACTCTGTGTGCACAGCCTCAGCCTGTACAGTAAACCTCACTTCTGCAGCACAGTCCAGCTGGTTGGTTATTGGTAACTGTTTGCAAGATGCACCCTTAGGAAGCTGCTGTGGTTCTCCATGGCCTGTGGTGCTCTTTTGGAACATTTGTCATAAATGTGAGGCTGTAATGTGGTATTTAATTGGGCAGGCCTCTCATAGGGCAGGAGGGCTTGCTTACCTGGGACAAGGACATCAGGATTTATGGTTCCTTACAGTCACAGCTGTCATAAAACCAGAAAACCTCCCTGAAATGAAGAACAGGCACTGTGGAGAGACCATTTGTCTTTGTGCAACTTCCTCATAACGTGTCAAGCCCAGGACTCCACTTGCAGCCTCCCATCAGGATGTGGCTGTACTGCAGAAGGGATGATGGCAGGAGAAGGACTGAGCACCTGCAGCCAGACTGGCTGGAGTGATCCCAAAACTGGAGGGATGGGAAGCACATGTCTGTGTGGGCAGCTCTGCAAGACTGAGACTACTGCTAGGAGTCAGACAAGGGACAGGAGATGTCGTATGTGTCAATGTTGGATGGAAGGCTTTAAAACATGAAAATGTTGGTTATTCTATTGAATTCTTGGTTGTGGTTATGCAGTTTGCATTTATAATCCTAACCAAGTTAGTTGCTAGTGGAGATGTAGTAAAAGCTTCCGATATTAACTACTCTAGTGCTCAGAAAACAGAGAAGAATGGAGAGACAGGAGCATGCAATGAAGATGCTGAAATGTGGAGAGGAGGAAGGACACTGAGAGTCTGCCCAGAAAGTTCTGAAGTTGTATCAGATCAGATGAGGAATCCTTTTAAAAACCAGTGATTTCTTTATTTCCAGGATGAGATTCAGAATTTAATTACATAAGCCACCTTCTGTGCAGATGACTTTAATGAAGATACCCCATTAAGTGTGCTCATATCAGATCCTGAATAATTCAGTAGTGTCAACATGGAAGATTTTTTACTAAATTTACACCAAAATCCTGATAAAATCAGAACAAAGCTTCAGTCAAAATTTGAAACCAGAAAATAACCAGAAAAGAGGTGGAAAAATTAACTACAAAAGATGAGCTTACAAGAGCCACCAGCTCAGACACCACTGGGCCACCACCTCTGAGCTACAATTTACCAACCTTGACTCACAGATCAGCAGCCAGGAAAAAAAATCCACCGTTTTTAATAAAATGCAGTGCTAGACAATTAAGAAAGGTCTGGCAACATTTTGCTGTTATAGCAGTGAATACTGGTTGTTAAAAGTAATGACGCTACTAATAAAAAACCTTGTGAAAAACAGAGAGACATTTAGACACATTTATACAACCACTTCCATCCCATGGGTTCAGAAAATTTTATAGCAGGAGCAAGTAGACTGCTTGATCAGATGCTTGCTGTGGTAGAAGGGACCAAAACAAGGTATTTCTGACATCATACTGTCAAATTCTACAAGAGAAATTATGTTTGGGACCATTAAAAATGGTTGTCTTTGTTCAAATAGCTGGAAAAGTTTGCTGTCATGCCCATGATCCAGGGGCAAGCTCTTTATCAGCCTACAGGAGACATCTGCAAGTACTTTTCTTGCAAAGACATGGGAGCAGACTCATTTTAGCTGCAGACAGAAAGTATGTGGTCACAACCTAACATTTGACTTTTTCTAACTTGTAAATAGTTTCTCTCATTTGTATTAACCTCTCACTCACACAGCAACACAGTTATGAAATATAAAGAAGCAAAATTCCACAGCTTTTGTATTTTCTTTAATGAACTGCCATATTGTATGGCTTGAAAATACTGGGAATTTACTTTACTTAAATTAAGACCCATTCTGCTGACCTGCATGACCTGGGCAGGCTGGGGCAGGGAAACATCCAGCTACACTGAATAATCAGGGGGAAGAAAAGATCCCACAGCTGGAAGGAAGCATAATGTGAATATGAATCTGAGACACTCAGGTGGTACCCTAGCTAAGAAAGCTCTACAACCATGCCAGTGCTTCCTCTGGCAGGTAGGGATGTGGCTGTGGCTGTTCAGAGATCTCCAGGGAAGAAGGCAGCAACCAAAGGCCCATAAGGAAATCAGGCTGTTGGAATGCAAGAAAAGACATCCCTTGAGGATGGCATAAGTGGTTTAATTTTTGCACCTACTAACAACTAGTTACAATAACAAAACTAGTCTTGAGTGTTAAAGAGGGGCTTTGGGAATAAGGTACTCCAGTCAATGGAAGTGAGTTGCCCAGTGGGCATGGAAACACACTGACAAGGAGTCAAAGGGAATGTAACAGGGATGAAAGTAGGTCTATGAAAAAAAGTTGAAGAACTTCTGGCTCAGAAAACAGCTGAGATGATTTCTGTTCTTAATGTGGTCAACAGATCATAAAACGTTTTGCCTCTTAGCTCGAAAGAACATTTCCAGACTATGGATGGATCGATGTAAATAAAGGTTCAGAAACCTGCCACCTGCAAGGCAGCAGAAAAGTAACCTGGAAAACACCACACAACAGAAAAACTCATGTTCAGCCTCACACTATAACAGCCTTCCCTATGGCTTCACACCTATGCAAATTATCTGTCACAATGCATAAAGCTCAAGATAAACAAACCTCTTCCACAATTTGGCATACGGAAAAAGGGTCTGAACTGAAATGGTAATTGAGTTTTAGAGACCCATCCATTTGCTGTCATTGTGCCATCTGTCTCCCTGGCATAGTCCTGACAGCTTGCATTGGCAGCTTTGATTGCCAAAGCTCATGTATTAAGTTAGATTTACCTAGTCTGCCCACGCACAGTTTCTTATTTTTCTATGGCCCTGCTATTCTAGATGATTCACAGAACTGCAGGATACCCTGTACTCCCAGAAGCATAATATATTTTGGTATTTTAAAACCTTTTTTTTTATTTAATCAGAAATATGAATAATTTTCTGTTGTGGTTTGTGAGCCACCTGTAGACACCAAGTCCACCAGAGTCAAGAGAGAGACTTACTTCTCAGGGACTGACCACGGGTAACAGAGATCACAGGTGCTGCTGTATGTATGTGTGAAGTATTTGCTACCATCAGAGTAATAAATGAAAACTGCAGATGCCATATGAGGGCAGGACCCCCTGAGGCAGGCTCCAAGTTATTGCATTACTGTCATAACTGCTCACTGCAAAGCACTTTTGACTAAAAGCCAATATGATGCCTAGCATAACTCTGCTGACTCCCCTGAAATTATACAGATGATTAATGTTGCCCCTTAAGGTATGAAAGAAGAAATAAAATTATTTACATTTAATTTCTTTACCCAGAATGGAACTTTAACTGTGGCAGTGAATGATGTGGGAGTTGCCCTCAGACTTTATTAAGTTATGTTCCAGCTGGCCCTCTGACCATGAACATGTTTTTCACTATGCAAAAACAAAGGGTTTAATTCCAGCAGGAGTTAACTCATGTTGGGTAGAAGACAGATAAGCACTCCTGGCAGTCCATTTACTGAGACATCCACAGCAGTGCAAGGTACCAGACTCCATCCTGCCTTTAGGCCAAGGGAATTGTGGCCACATTCAAAAGACACAAGCACTGAGACACCACTGACTTTACATAATGAGAGGACCATGCTCTAGGCAAGGCAAGAGGCTGCTCTGTTGAACAGCTTTTGTTCTTGTTCTGCTTTGTTCCTGTTGCAGAATTAAACAACACCTTAGTTGTGTCACTGAAATCATTGTCCTGGCTTTGACTCGACACAGTAATTTTCTTTTCAGTAGCTGGTACAGGGCTGTGTTTTGAATTTTGGATGAGAATAATGTTGGTAACACACTGATGTTTTAGTTGTTGCTAAGCAGTGCTTACCCTAAGTCAAGGACTTTTCAGCTTCCCATGCTCTGCCATCAAACAAGTGCACAAGGAGCTGGGGGGCAGCACACCCAGGACAGCTGATCCCAACAGGCCAGAGAGATACTGCACACCACAGAACCAGTATATAAACTGGAGGGAGTTGGCTGAGGGCACTGACTGCTGCTCAGGGATGGGCTGGGCATCAATCAGCAGGTGTTGAGCAATTGTGTTGTGCATCCCGTGTGTCTCTTGGATTTCATTCCCCTCTTCCTCTTTTTTTTCATTAGTACCAGCAGTAGTATCATTATTATTATTTCAATTATTAAATTGTTCTTATTTCAATCCATGAGGTCCATTTTTTTCACAGTTCTCCTCCCCACTTGGGAGGGGAGCAAGTGGCCTCATGGGATGACAGTCATTCAGTTGGTGGCTTCCTAATGGAAAGCTTACATGTCCTAAACTGGATTAGACCTGCCTGAGGAATAGTTTTCCAGTCATACAAATAAAAAGCCAACAGGATTGCAACTCATTATTTTAATTTCCTTCCCAAGACAGAAAGACTTTTCAAAATTCTTTATAAGCATCCAAACCAAGAGAACCCAATTTGGTAAACAGTTGATCACTCAGTGGGACACTGTGGGGGTGTGGGGCACTCAGGTCCCCCTTGTTCTTGCTCCAAGGTACTCCCACAATCCTACTGAGTCTCCTAGTAACACACAACAGGATTAATCTCTGCTTCTCAGTCAGAGAATTGTTCCACTTTGAAGTAAGTAATTACATGTTACTGGGAGAGAAAGGCTGACTCTGACTGTGGCCCTTGGCTGGCATGTGAGAAAATCTCAAGTAAGTCCAAGCTCCAGTAAATATGTGATTATTAACCAGCTACAACACCTGAAACCTGAGAGAGAGCTACCCAGAGCAGCCAGCTTTGGAAATGCTTACATGAGCTATGAAGCATCATGATCCAAGGCAGCCTGAGCTTTGATGCTTTGAACCTTGGTTGCCTTGGCTGGAACTAAATGACCTTTAATGTCCCTTCCAACCCAAACCATTGTTTGATTCTTGGTTTCACAAGACTAGAGTGACATCAGAACTGAGCATGGACTCTGATGGTATGAGAACAACCTCACAGTCTGTGCATTTTCACTGTGGTTATGTTTGACCATTTTGCAGGAGGAGAGGAGTGGGTGGTCTGCAAGTGTGTTCAAAAAGCATATCTGGATGTGGTGGGAAGCTGGACAGAGGCTGGTTGGAAGTTAAATGAAATTCAAGTGATGAATACCTGAGGTTTAGAAATTGCTGTGACAGGATGCACACTTACTGAGCAGTCTGGCTGGCAACTGAGCACAGCTTTCAGTAGTGGTGTATATACACAGTGAGAATATGTGTTCCTCTAATCCTTGTATAACCTAGCAGCTCCACCTACCCTGGAGACTGAAATTCTCACTGATTCATTGAGCATGCACAGCAAAACTCCTCCTGAGCCTTCTTCTCTCCCTTTTCTGCCAGTTATAAGGGCAGAGGTTCAAAAGATCTCCATAGAGATTGACAATATAAATCCATTCACCCTTTTCCCAGATGATACTTGGATGTGCATTTAGGCAGTGGCACTGATTACATTGTGAATTCCCTCCTAACCTCCAACCATCAGATACATATTTTGAATTAGAAGGTACCTCCAGTAAATGGCATTTAGTAGCAAGCATTATTTAATATCTTTACTGGAGGGGATGCTGCTAAACCCAGGGAAGTCCTGTCACTTTTAATTCCTCTGGCTCCGTCAGCAAAAATGTGAAATAATCCTGACTTTGTAACAGATCTTTTTCTCAGAGACTTTCACAGATGTGATCATTCCACAAGCATTATCCACTCACTAAAGATTCCAGCCTTCTGCTTGCTTAATACCAATAGTTCTGAGAATATGAATGATTTTACTAATCTGTGTAAAGTAAACAACATTTTGTCCTTAAAAATAACCTCTGTAATCTGGTGCATTCAGCCAACACACCCAAAGAATGCAGAATCAGAATTGTGGAATGATGCAGGTTGGAAGGGATCTCTGGAGAACAGTATGAGGAGAAGTGTTGAGGANATATTTATTTATTAACTTCTAATTAGAATGTAAAATCATGCAATGGTTTAGACAGAAAGGAACCTGAGACATCATCTAGTTCCAACCACTCTGCGATGGGCCAGGACACTTTCCACTAGACCAGAGCCCCATCCAACCTGTCCTTGAACACTTTCAGGGATGGGGCATCCACAACTTCTCTGAGCAACCTGTTCCAGTGTCTCACCACCCTCACAGGAAAGAATTTCTTCCAATTTAATGCTAGCCTAATCCAGTCTAAACCTACCCTCCACCATCCTAATGCTCTTACCTCTTGTTCTGTAATTCCATGCCCTTTTAAAAAGTCCCTCTTGGAGCCCCTTTAGGCACTGCAAGGTGCTCTAAGGTCTCCCCAGAGCCTTCTCTTCTCTAGGCTGAACAACCCCAACTCTCCCAGCCTGTCTTCACAGCAGAGGTGCTCCAGTGCCTGGACCATCTTCATGACCCTCCTCTGGACTCCTCCAACAGCTCCATGTCCTTCTTGTGTTGGAGGCCCCAGAGCTGGATGCAGCACTGCAGGTGGGGTCCCACACAACTGGAGAGGGGCAGAATTCCCTCCCTCCAGCTGCTGGTCACGCTGCTTGTGATGCAGCCCAGGACACAGGTGGCTTTCTGAGCTGCCAGTGCACGTTGCCAGCTCATGTTGAGCTCATCAACCAACACCCCCAAGTCAGCACATCATGTTGTGACTCTCACTCATTGCATCCCATCCGATCACTCTGCACCTCCAAGGAGAGTTTGCTTTTACCCTTTCTGTGCCCACCCCTGAGGTAACTGGGGACAGCAGCAAGATTTTCCCCTTAAAGTTCTCTTTTTAGGAGTGATAAACTCAGTTCTTCCTGTCTTTACACATCATACTTGATTACCTTCAACTGGATTTCCTCCAGTTTGGAGGAATTGGACATAAAATTCCAAAGTTTGTTGGACAGAGGGAAATAGTTATAACCCCAAACCTGATGGACACAATCTTGCTCATATAGGCCAGGATGCTCCTGCTCCAGGATGTGTCCAAGAGACTCATCAGGTCCTCCTCTCAATAATGTTGTCTGCCCAGTTAGTCTCCAGCCTGTACTCTTGTATAGGTCTGTTCCATCCCAGGTGCAGACCTTTGCATTTCCATGTACATACATATACACATATATACACACACATAAATATATATATATATATTTGTCTACATTCTGTATTTCCCTTTACTTCTCAACTGACCCATTCAGTTCCAGCATCTGCCAATATATATTTTTTAAAGTTGAGTAAGATAATGAAAGTATTAATGATTTTTCATGAGAACATAATCTAGTTTTGCTTCTTTTGATTTAATACATTTTATTTTCATTTTCCTTTAAATGTAACTTTTGTCTATTTGTTCCTGAAACAAAAAATAATAATCTATTTTCAGCAGCACATATTTTTTAATTTGCAGTTGATTCTATTAATTCTGGGTCATAGGTTTTTCTGGGAAGAGCCTACGCAACAAAAAGCTCTCAGCCTTGGAGCTGCTAAGTGTTTTGATCAATATAATGACAGTCAAGGATGCTTTGCACCTTACAAACCAGGAATTTTAAATCAAGAGGCTTTATGAAAGATTGCAAACACCATTTGTCCTTTGAGTTGAAAGTAAAAAACTTACTCATTCCAAAACTGTCAGTACTCTTGTGTATAAAAGATAAAATAATAATTTCTCCCCCCAAAAGATGGCAGTTTATTTCCAAAAGGATGATATAGTCTCTAAGGCTGTGTTTGTTCCAGTAGTACAAGAGGATCCCTGGTTCTGAGAATTGAGTAGCACGGCACTAAATGAATTCATAAGGGGAAGATCCTATCCCACCAAAACAAGGTCCTGGACCTGTTTTGGATATGCTGCTTTGCATTTCCCTTGGTAGCGCAGAGGAACAAGCAGGAGCAAAGGAAAACATCTTGTTCCTTACCCTTTGTTACTGTAACTTGCTGTTTTCATTAAAATTCCAGAGAGATTCAGGAGAAGCAGGAGGAAGCACCAGTTTAGCTTTAGCCTCCGTATACCATGAGCATGGAAAGCATGGGGTACTCCCTGAACATCTCTGTTTGTGTCTTCTCCCCAACTCTCTCAAACTGCAGTTCACCAGCAAATGTCATTGTCACCCGATCTTAACACAGATGCCCTTCCTTCCTTTTCCCCCAGGAGATGCAAACTGTGAGCCCCACGTTAGTGCCTGCCGGCTTCTCCCCTCACGTGTCTGACCCCAAAGCTCTTTGGACCTGTTATCCCATGAGTGTCTGGAGAAGCAGAGTGCAGCCCTGCCTGGATGCCACCCAAGGCTTGTGGGCTGGACCTGGCTGGCATCCCTGCATGGAGCTGGGGCACAGGGAATCCTGCTCCGTGGGGTTAGGTTCTGACTCCTGCTACGAAGCCCAGAATCCCACTGCTCATCACAACTACTGTGCTAAAAGCCAGGGGAAATGCTCAAGCATTTCATTAATGGCTAATGTTATTAAATAGACAATTAATAAGAGCAGTCAAGTGAATGATTATTTCTAATAAAAGGCCCGACAATTCCTAACAAGTTAGGAAATGCCACAACAGAAGTTCTCAAAGAAATTATCCCCTGCCACATTGCCCCTACACGGAATAACCAGGGTTACTAACAGGTTTCCTGGGTGCAGACTGCAGCCTATCTGGGAGCAAGGAAATTCCCGTGGCGCCTCACTAACACATATTTAGAGGAGCCCAGGGACAATTCCACAAGGATGCTAACTTTCTGCGGCTGGCACGGAACACGCCCCGAGGGGGGCGAAGCCACCCCGAGACAAAGCCGGGGCTGATTCCCGCACGGCGCGGGCAGGGCAAGGACAGCGGGGACGGGCAGGGGCCGCACGAACCGGGCAGGGACAGCGGGCTGGGGCAAGGGCAGGCGGCTCTGCCGTCCCGCTCGGCCCGGCGCCGGTTCCGACCCGCGCACGGACATGACGAAGCAGCACCTCTCCCTCCGCGGCCGCTCCCGCTCCCGCCGGGGCTGCCCGCCCCGCACGGCGCTCGGCGGGGACTCACCTGCCCGCACCGGCCCCGCCAGGCTCCTCCGCAGGGCAGGGGCCGCCGCTCCGCTCCGCTCCGCTCCTCC
>VZTT01072372.1:64696-75089 GCA_013400855.1 Buphagus erythrorhynchus
CTCGGGGCGGCCGGGGACCCCCCGTGCCCGCGCTAGGGCGGCGCTTTCCCCGCTCCCGTTCCCGCTCCCTCCCGCCGCCGCCGCCGCGCCCGCAGCAGCCCGGAGCAGCCCGGCATGGAGCGCCCGCTCAACCTCAGCTGCCTCGCCGATACGGCGCCGGACAGCGGCAACAGGAGCGGGTCCTTCGCCGGCCCAGAGGGCGGCCAGGGCCATCTCTCCGTCTTCAGCGTGTTGGTCCTCACCCTGTTGGCCATGCTGGTGGTGGCCACGTTCCTCTGGAACGGGCTGGTCCTGGCCACCATCCTCCGCGTGCGCAGTTTCCACCGGGTGCCCCACAACCTGGTGGCCTCCATGGCCATCTCTGACGTGATGGTGGCAGCCCTCGTCATGCCCCTCAGCCTGGTGCACGAGTTGTCCGGGCGGCGGTGGCGGCTGGGCCGGTCGCTCTGCCAGGTGTGGATCTCCTTCGATGTGCTGTGCTGCACTGCCAGCATCTGGAATGTCACGGCCATTGCCCTCGACCGCTACTGGTCCATCACTCGCCACCTGGAGTACACGCTCCGCACCCGGCGCCGCATCTCCAACATCATGATTGCTCTCACCTGGGCACTCTCCGCCTTCATCTCTCTGGCCCCGCTGCTCTTTGGCTGGGGAGAGACTTACTCAGAGGACAGCGAAGAGTGCCAAGTCAGCCGAGAGCCTTCCTACACCATCTTCTCCACCTTTGGGGCCTTCTACCTGCCCCTCTGTGTGGTGCTCTTTGTGTACTGGAAGATCTACAAGGCTGCCAAGTTTCGAATCGGGTCTCACAAGAGCAACTCCATCACCCCCATTACACCAGAAGCGCTGGAGGTAAGTCAGCTCAGTTGTGTTTTACTCGGGTCAGGCACTGGCAGCGGGCAAGTCATCGTAGTAGAAGCGGGGGAAACTTAAACCAAAAGTGTGCAAGTGAACAGTGATCCACCAAAGCCCTGTGGATCCTGGAGGCTTCCAAGGGAAGGCTGACTGCAAAGCTTGCAAACCCAGTCTGTTGGCTCCTTCCGAGCCCCCAGCTGTGAGCGCTCAAGGTGTAGCTAAAGCAACTTTGGGACATATTGAAGGCCTGAGCTCCACATAGGCGAGCAGTGACTCACAGGTGTCCCCCCATGGAATGCTGAGTCTGTGCTCGCTGGCATGAGTGAGGAGTCACTGTCCCTCCCCTGGGGAGGCAAGGGGACACTGGATGGATGGGCTGCTGTGTCTGCTGGGGACGCTACCCTGGCAACCAGCTGTGTCTTTGGGGACACTGTGAGTTTACTCAGACAGAAAATACATGTGCAGAATGTCCTTGGAAATCTTTCCTAATCATGACTGCATCGTGTCAGTTCATCCCAGGCACAGTGACTCTGCACTGTAAAGATTTCTTGCAGGGAGGAAGCAAATGTGTGCTAATTTTCTTCCCTCTCCTACCAAGAACTGTTAAACTCCGTGGGTTTAGAGAAAGTAAGCAGATTTCTGTGCACGGCATGTGTGTGTGTGCCTGTTCTGCTGATCAGATTGTAAGTGGGGATGTAATCTTATTGTGCTGCTGCGTGAGCATGTACCCTCAGTACTCTCTCTAGTTTCTAATCTCACTTAAAATAGTCTCCATCACCCAGAAGAGGTCACACAGCATCCGTCCCTTCAGTCAGTGTGACATGGGTGGCCTGTGTTTCCCTGGAGCCTTGGCCCTTGCTCCCATTGCTGGGCTCTGTACCTGCTGTGTGGGATCACCTGGTTGGGGTACCTATGGTGCAATTTGTGCTTGTGTTTGGCAGGTAAAAGAAGCTGCCCAGCAGCCACAGATGGTCTTCACTGTCCGTCACGCCACTGTTACGTTCCAGACGGATGGAGACACGTGGAGAGAGCAGAAGGAAAAGAAAGCTGCTCTCATGGTGGGCATCCTTATTGGGGTCTTCGTGCTCTGCTGGATCCCCTTCTTCATCACAGAGCTCATCAACCCTCTCTGCTCATGTGACATCCCACCCGTTTGGAAGAGCATTTTTCTATGGCTGGGCTATTCAAATTCCTTTTTTAATCCACTCATCTACACTGCTTTCAACAAAAACTACAACAATGCCTTCAGGAACCTATTCTTTAGGCAGCAGTGAGCAGAAAAGGCTTTCCTGCTGCCCCAGGAAGCTGATTTCAAGTGTCAGTGATTCTGTCCAAATTCCTGAGGAAGTTCAAAGCCACAGATACTGAGGTGATGCTTGAAGTGCATCGCCATGGGTCATATGTCCCAGAAGCAGTCCCAGTCCCTAGGCAGGCTCTCCATCCCAGCCTCTTAGCTGCTATTTTTCCTGCAAGTAGCATGTAAGGGCTTCTCCTGCCAGCAGCCTGGCATCCTCGCTCCAGTGCCCTGCTGTGTTCCTCCTGCCTCCCCAGTGATGCTCTGTTTGGTGGCACCAAGGGTGCAGAGGAGTCCACTGGCAAAGAAATGTTGGTTTGGCCACTGCTGGTATCTCCCAGCATTAATCACATGTCCTATGTGCAAAGCTGGGACCCTATAACATCAGGAGGTTTTGTGATTACATATTTTATGGCTTGGCTGAAAACATTATTTGTCTTGTCTTTCACTGGTAAAGACTGCAAAGTATTTGTTTTTTTGGGAAATAAAACCCTTGGTAAGGGTTAAGAGCAGACTACAAGTACTGAGCTTTTTCTCACATACTTTGGGAACAGCAAATTGTGTCTATTTGCTTCTGGATTATAGTAGCAGG
Organism: Buphagus erythrorhynchus; assembly: GCA_013400855.1. Classification (NCBI taxonomy): domain Eukaryota; kingdom Metazoa; phylum Chordata; class Aves; order Passeriformes; family Sturnidae; genus Buphagus; species Buphagus erythrorhynchus. The sequence goes on from VZTT01072372.1 coordinate 67,438, forward strand.
TTTTTAGAAAACAAAACAAAGCAACTTACTGTGAAAGCTTAATGCATGGTGTGCCCTGGAATGAGAGAGAATGCATGGGAAACTCACCTCTCATTCCCCAACTGCTGCGTGTGAGCATCTGCCTCAGACCTTTATGTTCAGAAATACCAGCTGTAAATGCTAATCTTCATGCCTGTTGTTTCCCATTGTAAAACATAAATGTATTTTGAGCAGCTGTGGGCAGATTTCCTGTAGTTTCAGGGGATGCAAGGGGAGTATTTTGAGTTGCATTTCAATGAGGACCTGTGTTTTACTATTTCTGAGTGCAATCTAGAACTTGAAACCAAAGCGAAAACCTCACTTTGTTTCCATGAGCACTGGGCTGCAGGCAAAGGGCAGTTAATGACAGGTGATATTTCTTTCTGGAAGCATAATCAAACCATGGAGCTTCTCTTCTGCAAGGACCAGACTTGAATATTTCTTTTTTTGCCCACCTGTCCTTCTCTTCCCGCTCCTCTAAGGCTCCATACCATGTGGTTATTACTGCTCTGTTACCTCCTTGCCTTTCCACATTGCCAACTTAATTATAGTAGTTGGCATGTCACTCCTAGAACTAGAGTTACACACTTCATACTGTGCTGCTGAAAGACTGACAGGTCTGCAGGTAAAGGAAAGCATTAGTTTTAACTTGGTTCTGGGGCAGCCACTGAAATCAGACCACAACTAAAACAGTGGAAGAAAATACAGGATGGAAATCAGAATGACCTGATTTCATGTCAGATATCTCAAGGAGAAATAAAAGGGAAAGATGTCAATTAATGATGATAAAGCTCCCTGGGGTTGGGTAGTATTAATTTCTATCTGTAGTAGATCGTGAGACATCAGATGTTAAAACTGCCACTGGTCTTTTAAACCAGTCAAAAATCTTGGCAGAGCTGAGAATAAAAGCCCTTTTTCTTTTACTGTCTCTGGACAGGTGAAAATGGAAGCAGAGGTCAAGGTGCTATTAAAGTGTTGGCAGTCCTTTCACAACCAGTTAGACAAACATCCATCAGCACTGACATAGCTGATCCTGCCTTTTGGCAAGAAGAGAAATAGCCCTTGAGATCTTCCTTAACACCATCTTATAAAAGTCTGTTAGAAATATTGGGTAAAACCCTGCCCTTATTGAAAGCAATGGACAATTTTTCAGTGATTTCAGATGAATCAGATTTTTATGTGGCATGTCTTGTCTCGTAAAAGCATAGTTTTAATGTTAATTAATTCAAGGAGAAGATGGGTGGGATGGGAGTAATCTTCTAACTCCTGTGAAAGAGGCTCTGACCTGCCCCCTAACCATGGGCCAATCTTTACAACTAGTACAGAGCATTTTCTTTCTTTGTTTCATATTTTAAAATATTATTAGTGACATCTCTGATGTATCAAAAATTGTAATAAACTCTTGAGCTGCTTTTTTTTACAGAGTATATAAAGGCTGTGCTGCTTTCTCTCGACAGTCCATCACTGATGCTGAGTTGTTCCATTTGGGAATTGTTGCTTTTGCTGTGCCAAGGGTTGTTTAGCCAAAAAATGGAAAAAATGCTTCCTTGTTCAAGCCAGAACTTCAGCTAAGCTTGGTGGTGCCTGAAAGTAGGAGACTACTTCTTAGGTCCCCAGAGTGACACTTTAAACACTTTAAAGCTTGGATTGCCTGGAAAGTTGGACCTTAGTTCTCCATTTTCACACCTAACACCATGTCTGCACAACCCCATGTCAGCCCCAGCTGTGTACATGCCATTTCTATTTGCTTTTTGATGAGTATTGCAGGTTCTCTTGTCTCTCTTGTGTAGGGTCCTCGTGCAGGCTGTGGAATTAACTGCAAACTCAAATCAATGTCCACTGTAAGCAAAGAAAAGTTAAGCAGAAATCAGTGGGAAATTCCCTATTTTTGTTGCAGTTTGGTGCTGGGGTGAAGCTCCCTTTCATTATACCCTCTGTTTATTCATGCTATGCTTTAAACAGTGATAGGGAGACAGGAGATAATTTTAAAGGGACACTAGATAATTCTAATTTGCCTGTAGTCATGAGTATTCCACCATCCTGATGTAAATTACACTCACATTTATTTGACAGGCCATATCTGATACAATCATTTTCTGAAAAAAACCAGCTTCCAGTTGGTCATAAGATTTGTTCTTTCAAATCTTGACAAAATTAGCAGCTTTTGTACTGGCCAATTCCTGCAGATCATACTTGAACACCATGGGCTTTTCTTCTGAAGATCATTCCTGCAATGCAATATGACCAGGCAGGGAAAATACCATTATTCTGGAGGTTGCACTGTAGAATCATACTGAAACATGCCACAGTGATCTCAGCACAGGAAAGTGGCACAAAGAGACCTGGACATTTATCCAGGCTCTGAGGCTTTTTACAAACCTCTCATTATTCAGACACAGATGTTGAGTGGGCTCCCAGAGATGCAAATCATATTTGAAGACATGGGCGACCACAGCTTCAAAGGAGGCATCTCGTACCTACTTGTTCCCATTTATACACAGAATCAGTGGTGTGAAGAGATCTGCCTCACCAAGGCTTTGTGAGGATTAATTACTAAATGTTTATCATGTACCAGGAAGGTGGAAGACTCTGGTTTGAATGCCAAGCAGCATTATAAATTGAACTTCTATTTAATTCCTAGGAAGAACGTTATTACCCATTATTATTGAGCTTTGCACGCAATTTAATGGCTATATAATACTTCCAGAATAGATTTAACTAACCTGCTCCCACTTACAATTAATTTAGTTCCCTCTCAATGCCCTGACAGCCCAGTGAACATCTGTATGGGAGCTGGGGAGCGAGGGCAGCGTGTGCTGAATTCCAGCTGCTGCTGAGCACGTGCTGCCAAGGTTCAAGGAGCAGCAGCTCCCTAGGCAGTCTGCTCTGGGTTTCTTTTACTTTTTAGGGAAGAAAAAAAAAAGGTCATTGAAGAATACCCATGGATTACATGACAGGTTGGCTAACCACCTTCCTCCTTCACCCCCAGCCTGCTGGGCTCTCTTCTCAATGCAGGCAGGCCAGGCAGGTGACTCCAGGACAGGCACCAGCCCTATGCAGCCAGAGGTGAGCCATGCATGACTCCATCCCCTGGTAATTTTCCAGGGCTTTTGATAAAAATTACTGCTAGGAGATGTGTCCTTTGGACTGTCAGCAGCAGCTGAATGTGGGAGTTTCCTGGAAGTAAAGTTGCAGCTAATTAAAGAAATTTCACCTGACAAAGGTAATTAATGATTGTTCCTTCCAGCAATCGAAGTGGTGAGGTGCGACTGACAAAGTGTCAAAGTGATTTTTGCAAGGCAGTGGTTTGAGCTGCTTTGTTCGTTGTGTTTTACTCTTGGACCCCTTATTTTACCATCACTGGTAGAGCATCCCCTTGGGACTCCAGCAAAGTCCTGGTGAACATGATACAGGCACCATGAATGCCCCATGTAAGAGCAGTGGGGTGAAACTCCCATGACAAAATTAGCATCCCCACTACAATACATACTGGCATGAAAATGATGGCATTGCCAGCATTGCATTGAATTTAACACATGGCCAAAGAACTCTTTAAATACTTATTATTTTTAGTTACACCGAGGTGCTGAGGAAGTTGCAGAAGACTGGTAGAGAGCTGGAGCTGTGCCAGTATTTTAAAAGGCAAATTTGGAGAGCCAAGTATTTCTAAGACAAATGGTGTTACTGATATACAGCTTGAAATTGATCCTTGGCAAAAAAAAGTGGAAGAGCTGATAAAGGACCTGGTGAATAAAAAAATTACAGGAAATAAATATAATTAAAATAAATCATGTTGATGTTTTTGATTGCAGCGCATGGTTCATTGCTGATGGTGATATAAAGTATTCACTCAATAATGAACTCTGACTTGACAACATTCAATGTCTCCATTAAAAATTGAAGAAGAAATCAATATGAGTTTCAAACTGTCCAATAATTGCTAATGACTTATGGACTGGGAAAGGTGTAAATACAGAAAATAAGGTCACTTCTACAGAGAAGCAAGGATAAAAACTGGTTGGGAGCATTTCAACCTGGTGTGAGGGTAAGGCACGTGTCCAGGAGCAGCAGGATGGGGCCCTGGTTGCAGGAGGAGAGACAAGGCTGTGATGGGGTGCATCAGGAGCTGAACATATGGGCCTTTTCAGCATTTCAGGAACAAGCAGGCTTATTTCTTGCCTGTGCATGGGTTGTGTCCAGCTGTGGGTTTTATTCTGGTCACTGGAGGAGAGGCTGCGATTTCAGTTCATCTTCTTTTTGCTCCTCCCTCCTCCTTGCCACTGCCAGGCAGTCAGCCTCAGCATTGCCATTCTGTTTCATTTCCCATGCTAGCCAAGTCAAATACTGTCCCTAATCATCCTCAAAAGCAAGGCAGATGGGCCCTTTCCCTGGGTCCCCCAGTGCACAGTTGTTGCTCTCTGTTTATCCATGTCAGCAGTGGGAACAGCAGCTTCTGCGATGCTGAAGCCTCGCTGCTGATGGTGGATGGGACCAAACAGGGCTGGGGGCAACTCCAGGGGCTATCCCTGGAGCAGGCACTGCCCCACCAATGCTTTCTGATAGGAACTAGGAGGGGAGGGATAGAACTGGAGCTATACCCTCTCCTTGGTTTTCTGCTGGAGCCATTCCCAGCAAAATAGTTCCTAATCCTACTTCTAGTCTCCACCTTGCTTCTGGTGAGAAAAAATGTGGCCAGGCAGCCACTACCATGGGTCTGGTCATCTCTGCAGGATGGAGAAAGAGAGGGGTTAAAAAAACTTCCATTGCAGCTCTAATTGCAGGAAAAATGTTCCTCAGCCCTGGCTGCTGTCCTAGGAGAGGACACAAAGTCCAGGTGGCTGAGATACCCACTCTGCCCAGTTCAGTCCCTTCCCACTGGACACCTCTGTATCATTCCAAACTGCCTGCTGCTCACCAGGTCCTGAGTCTGTGCAAGTGTTGGACTGAAACATTGCATTTTTCATCAGTTCAGGGTTGCAGCCTGAGGTCAGTGCTTCTTCCTTGTGCTTTTCCATCCCCAAATCGTGGTTAAGGACAGGTCCCACCAGCCTCAGTTGCTGGTACAGAGGAGGGCAGCCTTTCAAAATTAGCATCTCTGTTGGTGAAGAAAACCTCCTTGTCTCTGGGCTCAAGATGCCAAACCAATAGCTGAGGTGCCACAAAACACCAAGATCTGCTTCTTCTTACCTGATTCAATGTTTGGATCACCTGGTTCTTCACAAGACACTTGGTTGGGCAGTCTCAAAGCTTAAACCATGCCTGGTCAGGTTCACCCTGCTAAGATCCACCACATGTCCCACATTTCTACTGCTCCCCTGTAGTGCTGTTCTGGAGGTCTGGATATCAGGAAACTGTTCACACATTGGTCAGGGTGCTGCCTCTACAACTCTCCCTGGCATGGCACAGCTGGACCAAACAGGGCTGTTTCCAACCCAGAAGAGCCTGTGTCACACAGACCATGGTGAAAATTAATGTGATCACCTTCTAAATCCACTAACAGCCTGATATCCTGCCCAGAAGCTACCTGTGCTGCTGTCAGGCAGACTTTAGAGGGGACAAGCAGAGCCCATGGTCACGTATTTTCACAGTTTGAGTGGAGACCTGCCTTTGAGGAGGGGGGAGGAATAATTTTGATGCGTTGCCAAATGGCTTTTTTCGGTGAGCACCGGAGCATATGGAGCCTCTCACACAATTGCCCAGGAGCTGCAGTTCTGTGATGTTTTTTCTTTCCTCAGCTGCTCACCTGATGCCAAAGTTTCCAGGTGCATTAAGGCAGGATGCTCCTGCCGTGCATCTTGGACCTTCCACCTGCCCATCACGGCGCTGGGGTGAATATTAAACAGACAGCAGATGTGAAGTGCAAGCACACTTTCTGGCCCAAGGGGTTACTCAATATCTGGAATTTGAATGGAAAAAGAAACGGAGAACCCATGGTATTAAGTAATTAAGCTTTTCTGAGACTGTTAAAAAGGAGGCAGGTAGATGCTGAGAAGTGATGCAGCAGGCAGCCACTCTCTGCTTCCCACAGCTTTGCAGCACAAACCTCAGCCTTACAGGGGATTTCAGAACACTCTGATTAAAGCCCTCGGGCTACTTTATAAGCTGTTAATAGTTGCCAACCAAAATGAGTGTCAGGGCTGTTTCTTATTAAAATGAGCATTTAGGACACCTGGAGAACACTGTAAGTAGCATAAACCCTATAAATTCTTTCTGAAACCATCAAATTGGCCAGTGCTTGCATGCAGAACATAGCAAATAAATTCTAAATTAAATTTATTTGATAGCAAATCTGCTGCTGCTCATCAGATCAGCTTCTCTACCACTGTTACTCACACATCTCCAAGACACCACGTACCCACCCAGGGTGTGTGTGCACCTTCCCCCAGTGATTCCACAGGTGGCTGTCCGGCAGGGATTTTGTCCTGGATTCCCCAGGATGAGGTGCAAGGCAGCAGCTTCTGCCCCTCCCTGGCCATCTGGCCTTCAGGTTATACTTGGTGTGGACATGGTATGTGTGGGTATGGAGTGGCTGCGCTGTTTTTCAGACCCCGGTTCCTCATCCTTCTGTCTGGCAGCCCCAGCTGAGCAGCAGCTCACCCCACACCGCTTCTCCTGGCTCCCTTCTTGCTCTTGGAGATGCCCCAAGGAGTTCTTCCATGGCTTGGTGGAGCCTATTCCCCTCTGTAGAGCCGTAGTGCTGCTCCCAGAGCCAGGACTGCTCCTCAAGGGCCCGTGGAGAAGGTAAACCTGATAAACTGAATGAGTCATGAAGGCCCAGATCAAATGGGGTGATACAATGCTGATGGGCTACACTGGTGAGGGGCTTGGAACACAAACCCTGTGGGGAATGGCTGAGGGAGCTGGGGGTGTTCAGCCTGGAGAAAAGGAGACTCAGGAATGACCTTATCACTGTCTACAACTCCCTGAAAGGTGCTTGTGCTCAGGTGGGGTTGGTCTCTTTCTCCAGGCAGCACTGACAGAACCAGAGGACACAGTCCCAAGCTGCACCAAGGGAAAATTAGGTTGGATATTAGGAAGAAGTTTTTCACTGAAAGAATGATAAAGAACTGGAATGGTCTGCCCGGGGAGGTGGTGGAGTCACTATCCCTGGATGTGTTTACAAACAGACTGGATGTGACACTTGGTGCCATGGTCTAGTTGAGGTGTTAGGGCACGGACTTGGTGATCTTGAAGGTCTCTTCCAGCCTGTGAATTCTGTGAATTCTGTGAATTCTGTATCCCTCTGGAATTGCAGTGGGCTTGGGCACTTCATAAAGTAGGCGTGATCCTCACTGAGTGGGATGCTGAGGGAAAAAGGGAATTGTCTCAGCCGCGGTCTCTCCATCGCTGTGGACGGGAGAGCGTTCATTTCTCCAGGACCCCCATCCTTAGGGAGGGGCTCGCACTCGCCCCGGCCACCGCGGCCACCGGGCCCGGGGACACCGTGGGGGTGGAGAGCGCTGTGCTTCCAGCCCAGCTCGTACCGTGTGCTCCTGCACAAGACCAGACAGCGGAGGTGGCTCTGGAGGCACAGCAGAAGGGCGAGGAGGGAGCCAGGAGGAGAGAGCCGCGGGGGCACCGGGCAGCCGGAGCTCCGGGCTGGCTCTGCCCGCCCCAGCGCCAGCCTTGGCGGC
>VZTT01072372.1:85603-98894 GCA_013400855.1 Buphagus erythrorhynchus
TTTTTTTTTTTTTTTTTTTTTTTTTTTTTTTTTCCCTAGCATCTAAGCTGTATTCCTGCTTGCAAATGGCACATCACACAGCAAGGGTCTGTATTGCTCACATGCCTCTAGCCCAGCTGGTGGATGAGAGGTATCACTGCAGGAGGGGATTCTGAGAGCTCCTTCCCAGGCACATGAAATAGCCCCTGTACACCAAGGCAGCCCCTTTAACAGGTTCAGTCAGTCCCCATGAAGCATTTTGGATAGGTGTCACTAAGTGAGATCACTCCACACATTACACTCAACTTGTCCTGGTATCCCACTGCTTGCTTCAGGGCTGTGATTTCTTGTCCAGAACTGCTCATAGTAGTAGTTATCTTTTGACAGAAAAGGCATGAAATCCTCTGTAGTAAGGAATGTGTGGGTTTTCACATGCTGTCTCCACTTTGTTCACAGTTTGCAGGCAATTTAAAAGCAGCTATTGAAGATACCAGGGCAGGCTCTGCCTGTTATGAAAAGCTTTTGCAAAAAAAACTTGGATAAGACTGGCTTCGGGGTATTTCATAGTGCTGAATATCCATAGTTTTAACCAACTATACTTTAAATAATACCTTTTTTAACCTGTCATATGAAGCAGGGCCTGAGAATATTCCCAGCACTTCAGAAACCTGATGCAGCATTTAACTCCTCTCTTCTGAATGGCTCTTCCAGCACAGATTGATTCCCCAATTGTGTTTTTTGGCAGGAGAGCTGCCTTGAAAGCAGTGCAAAGTACATAAACCTCAGAACAAGATATGTGGTAATGCTCATTACTGCTTCCATGCAGCAGTGCCCAGCTGCTGTGGGAGCTCTTCACTTTGTGGTTTAGAAAACACTTCCATGCTATTGACACTTGTAAATAATAGAAACCAGCCTGTTTGTAGCCTGGTGATGTGCAGATGGGTTTTTGTCTGGACTTCGAGTTTCCAAATTCAACTGTTTTCGAAGTGAAAGAGCCATTAAAAAGCAGAAAAGTTTAATTTGGGAAAACAAGCCAAATTTCAAGCTTACAGCCAGTGAAGGGATGGATGGAGGATGCTTCTGGCCATGAATGTTTGCATCTGTCCTAGTGCAAGAATCAAACCCACCCAAGAGAGCATGGACAGGTGGCCTTTCAAGAGCTGGGAACACAATATATGGCTTGAGAAGGATAAAAAATGCTAATTACAGATGAAAATGTGGAGTCACAGAATGGCTTGGGTTAGAAGGAAATCTAAATCATCTATTTCCAACACCTCTGCTGTGGGCATGGACATCTTCCACTTAGACCAGGGTGCTCAGAGCCCCATCCAGCCTGCCCTTGAACCCTGCCAGGGATGGAGCATCCACAACTTCTCTGGGAAATCTGGTGGTGCCAGGGCCTCACCACCCTCTGATTGAAGAATTTCTTCTGAACATCTAATCTAAATCCCTTCTCTTTTGTTTTAAAACCATCCCCCCTTGTCCTATCACTCTTTGCCCATGTAAAATCAATGAACAGAATAAAAGTCTGATTTGTTAAACCAAGCAGACAGTGATCACTTAGAAAATACCCACTATTTAAGCTCAAATCTCCACTTTGGGGAATACTTTTGGATTATACCCATTGTATCTGTGACTGTCTTAGTGTCACTGTTATCTCTCTATCGAAATTTCCATTTGCATTGCCTCTCAGTTGATCCTGTCAGGTATATCTGTGCTGGTTTTGCATGTTGAGGCACTTATTCAATCCCCTCCAAAGCACTCAAATCCTGCACATCAAAGCATCCAACAGGCAAACCCAGTTACTTCCAACCAGTCTTTCTATAACTAGGTTTTGAAGAGGGTTCAGTATGCAGAAAAGGTAGAAGATATTTTCAATGAGTAAATTGAGAAGGATTTAGGTGCTTTATATTTATTTGAAATTCAATAGGCATGCTTTGCTATGCTTTCTCCACGAGCTTCCCAAATGTGCCAAGAACAAGGCACAAGCTCAAAGCCATAATTTCAAGGCACTGCAGGCTTTGTTCTGCTCCAAAGGCAGTTTCCCCTCATCCTCTGGATTTACTTCTACGTGCAATGCTTAAAATTTAATACAGAAAAGCCAAAACCCAATGTTCTACACTCTCCAGGGGGTTATATGTCTGTGCTAATGGGTAATAATCTTTAGAGTGACTTAATTTTGTTTGATGCCATCTGCTTCCCCCCAGCATGACTTTTTTTGGCTGAACCAATGCAGTACAACTTGTATTGAACAAAGTTGTATCCACATCAAAGAGCATCTCCCATATTCTGATCAAAATGTGCCTTGACCCTGAGGATCCATAGCAAATTCTGGACAACATTTCAAGTGTTTAATGGTAACAGTGGGAGCTCAGCTTCATCCTTACCCCATTTCTTCTCCCACCAACCTGATTTTACCCACAGTCAACACTGAGCTCATGATCTCTGCTCTGCCTCACATACAGACAGATCCAAACACATCTTCTCTTCCCAAAATGCAGCTTCAGGCTGTTGCATCTTCTGCAAAAAACTTCCCAGCAAACCAAAATGCAAATGCCACAGACAAACCTTCAGGGCACCTCTCAAATCTCCCATATTGGCCTGAATGAAATCCCCAGAGAAGACTTGCCCAGCCATTTTGCAGAGCCAGAGCCCCTGATGAATCCCCACATCTTTTGGAGTGGTAGACCTGTCCCTCAATCACCTGTGGACACCACAGAGGTGGCTGCCCACTGGATCTGTTCACTGACCTCATCTCATCTCATCTCATCTCATCTCATCTCATCTCATCTCATCTCATCTCATCTCAGAGATGGCTCATCTGGGATCCACCACACATCTGATTATGAAAATAACCAAATTCCTGTTGTTGTTAACCCACACAGATGGAAATGAGATGTGGAGAGGTGATGTTTTTACCACCACCATCAGCCCCTTCAGTTCAGTGTCCATCTTTCAGAGAATGAAGGAGCAATTTGCATTTTTGATTAAATGTTTAATTTACCCTGGGTAGTCTTATATTTGTGGTAGCCCTTTTTCTTGCCAGTTTTCCCATTGTGCCTGCAGTTAACAAAACTGCCTCCCTCATTTTTTTTCCATAATCACTTATTTCCCTGGTCTTGCAGGTTGGATTTATGACTTTTACTCAGAATCCCATAATGTCATGAGGCAGATGAGGATCAGTTTTTTCCTCATGCATATTAAACCCAGCTGCACAGGGAGCTCATGCTCTACCAATCTCTTTCTTTTTAGCAAAGGTCAAAGTAAGAAAATGGAAGGAAACACCTCCTGCTGTGCTTCCTCCAAACTCTGGGAGATCCTGCATTATCCAAATGGAATTGGGGAGAAGTTGAAGGAAACCTGACCTGACTTCCAATTGCTGGAAGTCCTTTCCAATCCAAAGTTTTCTCCAGCCCCACAGAACTGCTGTGAATGTCACACCTCTGCCAATTGCATCAACTGGCCCAACTGCACTGCCCAGCCCCTGGCTCACACTGAGTCTTTTTCTGATGATGCATTTTTGCCTTCTGTGCTGCCCTGCACATCTGCCAGCAAGTCCCAGGTTAGCCAGTATTTCCACACTTTCCTCTGTTTCACAGAGTTGTATGTAATTTTTGGATCTGGTTTGCTGTTTCAAAAGGTGAGATTTGCTGGTGGGGTCCCAACTTGTGCAGATGTTCAGCATTTGCTATCCATGGAAAGATGCTGCCCAGATGTTTTGTGTTTCAAGGAAAAATTACTCCTCTTGACAGAGACCTGGTTTTATCTCCTTTGGCAAAATCTCTGGGCTTTAAATCCTTTTTAGCCACATCCAAGTTTGTGACCTTTTCTATTTCATGCTCTGCCTTGGCTAGCTCACAATTCTCCTTAAAAAGCTGGCTACTTCTGCTGTCTTGCTCTCTTTATTTAAGTGATAACTGAGGGGTCCTGCATGGGGTACAAGGCAGAAGGGGAGGCACAGTCCCTGCTGTCCCCACGTTTATGCACAGAGCACAGCTTTGCTGAGTGTGGGAGTGAACCAACAACCACAAAAAACTTCATTGCTTCCTGTTCAGCCAGCACTTGGTCCCAAAGCCCAGTCTCTGAGGCACACAGGATGGCAGGGCACATTAAAGCCTTCTTTACTACCTGAATTGCTTCCCATCACCCACTCATGCTCCCTCCTGTACCATGCTCTGCAAATCTCTTCCCAGACTGCTGGCACTCCTGAGTAATTTCACATTTGCTTTTATGAACACAAGCTCCTGCTTAATCATCTGTAACATTGCCTCACATTAAAGGTGCTGATTAAACATCTCACTTCCAAAGAGGTTTAACCCACCTCAGAGAAAATCACCCCCAAGCCTGTGCTGTACCATTGGTACTGTCAGTACACAGTGCTTGCCTTTCCTCCCCAGAGAAGTCCATCATATCTGTAACAACCTGCCTGGATTTATTCCTTATTGAGCAGCCTTCTTCCACTGGATTCCTTCAGCCACTCTGACACCAGGAGAAAAATGCCAACAACATGAGCAGAAATCAGCAAGGGACAGAATTGGGGTACAGCTGGAGTATTTTATGGTGCAACATCTGTAACAGCTGTAGCAGCTCAAACTTCTCATGGTGATTCTTTTGATATTAGGAGTCCTGCAAGGGAATATCTAGCAAAATATTAATACACGGGCAAAATCTGATTGTTTTTTTTTCCCTCACAAAAACCATGGACATAGAAGTGAAGTTCCCAACCCCCTCTGCAGTGATTCTTCCCAACACACCTCCACAGCAAAGGAGAGATGTTTGCCATCTTACACTGCCCACGGGATGCCCAAAGTAACAAGTGACAGGGCGAGAGAAAATGGTCTCAAGTTGCACCAGGGGAAGTTTACGTTGAAAGTCAGGAAAAATTTCTTCACCAAGAAGGTTGTCAAGCGTTGGGACAGGCTGCTCAGGGCAGTGGTGGAGTCACCAACCCTGGAAGTGTTCCAAAAATGTGAACATGTCTCACTTAGGGACATAGTTTGGTGGTGGACTTGGCTGAGTTAGAGGTTGAACTCAATGATCTTAAAGGTCTTTTCCAGCCTAAACAATTCTATGAGTCTGACTTCACTTACAATTCAGTTCAAAATACGTGGATCACTTCTGCAAGGAGTTTTCTGTCCCACCCTTCAGCTCTGGCTGAAGCTAAGAGCACTATTGCTACACAAAATATAGAGTTTGGGAGTCTCAGAGACATCATGTCACACCACCTTTCTATCATGGTTACTCCCTTGCATGGTTACCCCCATGGTTCTCACTTCACTGGCAAAAATCCACAAAACAGAGGGTCAAAAGATAAAAAATTAAATTTCCTGCCCTTCACAAAACAACCTTCCCACATACACTTGTGAAAAAATTGAAAACTTTTTCAATAGAAAATTGAGAATAGAACTGGTAAGTCTTATTTTTCCCTTTGTCTGATCTTCCTAGTACCATCAACTCTTGTTGAAGTATTTGACCAGCTGACCTCCCACAGTGCTGTGATGAGGAAGAGCCCTTCCCTTCCTGGCAGCCTCTGATCACACAAGCCCAAGATGTGTTTTTTATGCCTGGGTTGCTTTTAAATGCTTTCCTTTTCTTTTATGTTGGAAGAGCAGCTCCACCACCTGTTGTGCTGGTAAGGGAAGCAGGGTCTGGACAGTCAACAGGGAAAAGAAATTTCTGGAGCAAGGAGTTGGAGGATTTGGGTGGCATTTTACTAGGCAGCCCCAAATGAATCCTAACCCATAAATATTTCTTGTGAAGGCCTGTGTGCTTCAGGGAAGGCTGAGGGTGGCTGTGCCACTGCTGTTGACACCTGAACCTGTCACCTCCTGCCCAGTCACAGGGGAGGTGGCTTTTGCACATGATGGGGTGAAGGGGGAGGCCAGACAATTGTGAGGGCTCTGTTTCACACTGAGGAGCCCACCTCTATGCACAGGACTGTAAATCACCACCACATCCCACAGCACCAGGACTGCTCCAGGGTCAGGGCTGGAGGGGGTGGCAATGTTTTGTGATCAGCTGTTGGGGCTGAAGAGTGAATTGGCAGAGAAAAATCTTCATTTTGTAGAGTAGAGAAACAAATTTCTCTGCTTTGCAGTGTTCAAAATGTCACCTTTGTATTATGCAGCTCTAAATGGCATTTCTAAATTTTACTTCAGCTTCATTATAAAAACCTCAATAAGTTCATGGAGCTGTTATTTTTCTTCCCTCTGCAAACATTTTTCAGTGTTTCCATTCAGCTTTAAATGATTTTTCCCTCAAACCCTTGGTGTATCTAATGAACTAGCACACCAAATAGAGGTTTGAAGCTGTTCACCACCTGCTCTCTGGGCTTTTGTCATGGCAGATCTCAGCATGAGATCTCAGGATATCAAGCTCAGGACTTTCAGGTGTCAGCAGCAGCCCACTTCCCCTCTGGATACAAGAATTACCCCTCATAACTATCTCAAGAAGCCAAAAATCATAGCATCAACTTGAAATAAGTTTTAAAATAAAAACCAGTACAAAATGTTTTGAGCCAAGGGCCATGTTTATATCCTGCACACAGTGGTTCATGATAGGAAATTTAAGCCCAGTGCAATGCTACACACAGGCACTGCAATTTACAGAACTGCAAGAGCTATTCACTAACTTTTATCCATTTTGGCTGTAGGTAGTTTCTCCTTTTTGAATTTTAGGCTGTATTTTGGCCTCTGAAGCTTTTCTGTATGTCTATTAAGGTGAGATTTTTCCAGCTGGGAGAGAGCACACTGCCACTACTCCAAAATCTGGCACTTAAGAAACTCTAAATGTAATGGGACTTGCAGAAAAAAATGCCAGCTCTGGACACTGGCTGGGATCTCCTCCCACGGATTGCTAACACTGCATCTTTTCCAACCTTAATGATTCTGTGATGTACTGACTGAGAGCCAAGCACTCTGTAGCTCTGTCAGAAAGCACACAGTGTGTTCAGTTGTGCAGGAAACTCATTCAGCTGACATGTATCCAGCCACTAGTACAAATTTCATCAAGATGGATTTTCTTAACCTCTTAAATCCCTTCTGATGTGTTTTAGGCAACTAAAAAGATATTGTGATAATGAGCTGTCTGTAAGGAGATGATGTCTCTATGCTTGTATGGAGACCACCTTGCAGAAGAAAGGGACACATCTCCACTATCCAGACAACCTGTGGAAGAACAAATACAAACATCCACTGAAACTCATCAGGAACTGTCGTTCTTGCACTCACAGGTAGAGATCCAGCTCTCTACAATCTCAATGGGGAAATCCAGAATAATAACTCAGGCCAGCCTCCCCCTCTGTAAACCATGGAAACCAAACTGTGTTTGTGACCACAATGTCCTAGGGATGCTCCATAACTGCACACATCCCATAGATTTGGTAAAGTGAGCTGCAGCCCTGCAAAGCCCTGATGCAGCACAGACAATGCTGCAGAGTTAGGCAATCAAAATCTCTCAGAGCTGGAGAAGTTGCCTGGGTTACAGCTCAAAATCACACAAGAGCAAAAATAAAATGTAGCAAAGAACTCATCAGGTCCAAAAGTTTACAGAATTGGGAAGATATGGGGGTCAAGTGCTAAAAGTATGGGGTAAAAAAAGCAGTGTTTCAGTTTCCTGCTGTAGAAACCAAGGGATGAGTGATGCTTCAGGCAAAGCAGGCAGAGCACAGCCTTGCTCTGGCCAGGCAACCTGTGGCAAAGGGATGGAGACACCCGGATTCTGGTGGTCACATTCATGGCATGGCCAGGGAGGACAGTCCAGCAACACGGGAGCTCACATACTCCTTCATTTTTTTCAGCAACTCCTTCATTTTTCCCTTTTTCCAGGAAGTGCAAGGCTCACTCATCCTGCACCCCCATCTGTGGGACTCAGCTGAGAGTGCTGCATTCACCACTGACCCCTTCTGCTGCTGCTCTCTCCACCCAGCAAGGGAAACACCTCCCTGTGGGAGCTCCTGGGGAGCTAGGGCTGGTCCATCCCAGCTCCTGAGATCTGTGTGCAGCCACCAAGAGGAAGGTGGGTCACAGTGACCTGGAGGTTTTCTGCACAGAGATGCAGGGGGCTGAGCTGTGTATGGAAGGTGGAAAGGCTGCACAAGCCTGGAAGACATCAAAACTGAATTCTCCTGTTAGTCAACACCTGCTCTTCTACCAACACATAAAATGCAACTGAAAATAGCATGAGAGCTGCTTCTCACAAAGATACCCCAAGCTGTCCACTGAACCATGGCTCTGTGCCATGCTGGCATGTGCTAAATGCCTGGGGATGGGAAAAAAGGACAATAATCTAAGCAAACCATAAAAAAACTCCAGTCTCTAAAGTAAATCCCCAAGGTGAAGCCTTGCCAAAGACAATCATTTGTATATGCACCTCAGTTTCCCACATCTCTGAGTTTCCAAACTATGACTTCCCTTTTTCTTAATTCAGACAAAAACAAACAAGACACCTGAAAGGATTTTATGAGTGGACTTCAGGCCATAACATGTGACAACATGAACAAGACCCCCCTTTGTTTTTTTGGACTCTACACTATCCCAAATACACAAATATTCCTTCCAGCTCACATCACTGTCTTGAGATCAGGAATTCAGCTATGGACAGTGACAATCATTTTGGAAAGAGCTCCTCTTCTGGGAGCTGCTTCTCAGCCTAGAGAACACCCTTCTTCTTCCTCCTACCAGCCCTGTCTGGAAGGATCTGCAGGTCTGGAGGGTGAAGCTACAGCTGCAACCTCCAAAATGTCAGATAAAATCACATGCCATTGGGTGCCATGCAGACCCAAGCATGTCTTCACTAACTCTGCACAAGGAAAAGGCTGTGAAAAGCCTTGATAGCTCTAAAATGGAAAAAATGAGGAATCTCACCACAGAGGAAATGCTTTGATCCTCTTCTGCATTCAGCAGGTGGTACTAGAACGCTTCCCATGACAATGGTCCTAAAGAAAAGGGAAAAGTCTCAGTCATGTGCACATTATTCTGTTAATTCTTGTCCACATTCTGCTGCAAAGGGGTACAAGGCCTCTGCTCAGAAATCCAGCTCCTGTTGCTAAATTTGTGCTGGTACCCGACAGATGCCATAAATAATTGTGTCTGATAGCACCCAAGTGAGTTCAGATGCAGGGCTGGCATTTGCATTACAGTTTTTAGCAGTTGTTCCAAAGACTGATGCACTCATGAGCTGGTGCTTTATACCTGACAATCACTGCACAGCTCTACCTGTTTAACAGGGATCCTGTTTGGGGGATGAAACAGAAACCTCCCTGCTCAAGGAGCACAGGAGAGGTGTCATGTTTATTAATGCCCAGTGGCTGCCACAGTAAGGGCTTCTGCAGACAATACCCACATTTGCTCTGCAAGAATGTATAACTAATGCATTTCTGGAGGGGATCTCATGAAGCAGAAACCATGAAGCTAGGAACAGATGGGAATCAAACTTTCACTCACGGCTGCATTTTGAAATTGAGAACAATTCCTAAAATAGAACAAAGAGATTGCAGAAGTAGAAATGCACAGTTTGTGGCTCTCTTGGTCATTAGTTTGGAACATTCAAGACTTCCCAGAATTGCATTCAATTTCAGTAATTACCCGCCTTTTTCCTTTTCTTTTTTTTTTTTTTTTAATGAAAAGTGTATAATTGTGAGAAAATAATTACAGCAGAATTAATGTCAAGTGCTCAGTGAATCTTCTGTGTATCATCACATATGCAGAAGGAAAGTCTGGATTTTTATCAGTTATGAATGGGAGGAGTTTAGCCACCATGCACCATTACAGACAGCTCAAGGAGCAAGAGGAAGAAGAGTTTACTCATGGGAAGCAAGGAACATCTTTTCCACATCCTGTTAGGTTCAACCAAAGAAGAAAATGTTGGAAGGAAACTCCTCACACACAGGAGAGAAGGTAAAGGTGGATGAAAGGGCTGACAAGAAAAAAGGCAATGATTCTGGAGAAATAATGAACAAAAAATAAGCACGGCAGGAGGACCAAGGCAACCAGTTGTGAGTATGATGAATCTGCAGAAAGCAGGCAGGATGGTTTAATTTGTATTTTTGAACATCTGAGAAATAACTTTTGTGATTAGTTTAGTTCCTCTCCCTCCTTGTGAACTTTTCCTGCTTGTAGAACAAGAAGCAAAATTTTAAAAATAAGGTTCAAGCCTTGAATTTCACCCTACAGATGTGCCATGTGCATGATCAATGAACAGTGGCTCACACAGCTGATGTCCAAGTACAGATTTCAGGGAAGAGATTGCCTTAGCACCAGTCTCTCCCCTGTGTGCTGCTTGAGGAGCATGAAAACACCCTGGAAGAGAAATAAAGAGCATGTCTAGGGCTGAAACAAGTTGGAAGGATCATCCTGCTGATAAGAATTGCATCTTAAATTGCCATTTCTGATGGCTTAAGCAAAGAGATGTTGAAAAATGCATGAGAAGACCCCTTTGGGCAGTTCTGTGCCACCTGCTCCAGGGATGACCCTGCCCCCAGGATGGACCATGGTCACTCTGGCTTCTGCACTGGCACTGCTGAGCTCCTGCTAAAACCACGAGCAGGGGAGAGAGAACCAGGAGAGGGAATGCTGGAGAATGTCACAGTGATGGAAAATCACTGCCTGAGCGAGCAGGAGTCTGTTCCTTATGCAAACCTGGAGAGGAAAAGGCCATTTCAGTACATTCCATATGCACTGCAGAGCAATAAAGCTGCCTGGGCTCTAAGAGGAGATAAGAGCTCATCTTCTGGCTGGTTACTGAGTGACTGTGGGCTAATAGAGGGAAAATAATGGTAAAAGAATCAAAGAGAATGTGGGTTAAGTAACCAGGTAACACATCTAATGGAGATAAAAATGATGGAGACTAAAAGGGTTCATTGGCTGGGTTTTTTTAATATGCTCTTTATTAAAAATACAAAGATGAAAGACAGGCAGTACCTTTAACAAATGTGTGGCTGAAGTGCAAGAAACACAAGTTACACAACACCTCTGGAGAGAAGGGATTTCTGTGCAGAGGAACACTCATGTTTCATCTTCCTGGCTCCTCTGAGGTCTTGCCTGCACCTCTCTGACATCTCTCTTGGAGGCAACAGAAGCAGACCCCTGCCTGCTATTAACCCTTTTCAGCAGATTTAGACCAGTTGCTTGGCCTTGGATCTGTCTGTACCTGTAGCTCTTCAGAAAGAGCAGGCAGAAGCCTGCATTATCCTGTTCTTTATCTCTGGTCTTTAATTCTTCTTCTGTCTTTATCTCTAGGATCTTCTGAAGTTCCTGGGAGCAGGTCTCTGGAACAACTCTGATCTTTCACGGACTGTGACAAAAACACCTCTTCTCTGATATGGTTTGGAGGTGAATTGGCAGTGCTGGGTTAATGGTTGGATCCAAAGATCTTGAAGGACTTTTCCAACCTAAACAGTTCTATGATTCTATGGAAAGAAAGGAGAGCCTGATGGTTGAAAGCTCAGCCCCAGCCTACTTCAGATCCACACACTTGTTGTGCTAATATTTATCTAATGAGCTCACAGTAGTACAAACTTCCCTCAACATCCAAATCTTTCATCCTGCACCATCAGGGATAGGTTAAAGAGAGCACAGGGTCACAAGGTGTTACAGGATGTACTGTTTTCTGTTGCTTCTCTTTCTTGTCAGAAGGGGAAATTGCAAATTCTGATTAAAAGAAGTACATTGGACAAAATGCACTGGAGAGGGATGCCATGAGCCCACCCAAGCTGCTCCATCAGCCCCCTCCTCAAATGGACAGGGAGGGAGAAAAATATAGCTAAAGAATGGAGGTAAGTACAGGGAGCCATGGCTGTCATGGACAAAACAGACTGCTTGGGAAAATCAATTTAATTTTTGACAATTAATCAGAGTATGATAAAAAGAAGTAAGGAGAAATCTAAAAGCACCTTCCCTCCACCAGTCCTTTCTTCCTGGACTCAACTTCACTCCCCAGTCATCAAACTCCTGCCCCCAAGCAGCACAGGGGAGCAGGGGTTGGGGGTTGTGTTCTGCCCACATCACTTCATCTCCACTGCTCCTTGCTCCTCTCACCATCCACCTGCTGTAGCACAGGGTCCCCTCCATGGCAGACAGTCCTTCAGGAGCTCCAGTGTGACTCCTTCCCGTGGGCTGCAGCTCTCCATGGCCTCATGGGGTCAGTCCTTCAGGCACAGCCTGCCCCAGCCTGGGTCACCCACAGGGTCACAAAGTCCTGCCAGCAAACCTGCTCCACCCTCCACAGGGCTCCTCTCTCCACAGGTCCTGCCAGGAGCCTGCTCCAGCATGAGCTTCCCACAGAGTCACAGCCTCCTTCCACATCCATGTGCTCTGGCTTGGGGTTCTCCAGGGGCTCCAGGTGGATCTCTGCTCTCCCACAGAGTCACAGCCTCCTTCCACATCCATGTGCTCTGGTTTGGGGTTCTCCAGGGGCTCCAGCTGGATCTCTGCTCTCCCACAGAGTCACAGCCTCCTTCCACATCCATGTGCTCTGGCTTGGGGTTCTCCAGGGGCTCCAGGTGGATCTCTGCTCTCCCACAGAGTCACAGCCTCCTTCCACATCCATGTGCTCTGGTTTGGGGTTCTCCAGGGGCTCCAGCTGGATCTCTGCTCTCCCACAGATCTCCAGGGGCTGCAGGGGCACGGCTGCCTTGCCACAGGCTGCAGAGCAATCTCCTGCCTGTCCTTCTGCACTGCCCTTGGGGTATGCAGAGCTGCTCCTCTCACTTATTCTCACTCCTCTCTCCCAGCTGTTGTTGCACAGCAGTTTTTCTCCTCTCCTTAAATATGTTATCACAGAGGCACAAGCACTGCCACTGATTGCCTCAGCCCTCACTGGTGGGGGTGAGAATGGGCAGATGTGAGAGAGGAGGGATGGAAAAGCAAAGGAAGATGAGAGGCATTGGCTCAATGCAAATGAGGAGGGGAAAATGCCCTTGATATGGAATAGCAATCACAATATGAGGAGAGACAAAATACTACCTGTTACTGTAATCTGTGGATTTGTTTGCTTTCTGCTTTGCATTGATTTTGGATTGTGTGAATCCAGTGACCTTAATATAGTAACTATTGATTTGTAGTGGTGCAAGAAATCAAAGAATCTGACCACATCTGCCAGAAACAAGGAAGGATCCTTTGGGGTTTACAGAAAAGATTTTGTTTCAGCTTAATTATAAACAAAACTACAAGTTCCAATCCGGGTTTGGAATGCAGAATTTTTTTTCAGGGGGTGACAAAGGCTGTTCAGCTACTGCACAGTAGCATCAAGGAAACTGGAAAGTCACTTCCAAGAGGCAGAGGAGTTGTTTCATTGAATCATAGAATAATTTGGG
>VZTT01072376.1:12550-25088 GCA_013400855.1 Buphagus erythrorhynchus
TTATTATTAGATTAAATAAATTTATTTATTTTTTTAAAAATCCTTTTTTCTGCAGTGGCCCAAACCGTGGGCATTACATCACCATTGTGAAGAGCCATGGCTTCTGGCTGCTGTTTGATGATGACATTGTAGAGGTGGGTAAGAAACAAAAAACCACCCAAAAATTCTGATTTCAGCCCATTTTTAGGCTCCTTTCCATTGCTAACTTGCTGCACTTAAGAGCTGCTCACTTTTTTTTTTTGGGTTGCTTTTCACCAACAAATTTTTAGTGATGATGTTGAAACGGCTCCAGCAAATTTTTCTTTTTCTGCCAATATATCTATAAAGGCTGATGTCCACAACATTTATACATCCATGGATTTCACAGAATTATTAAGCAAATATCAAACAGCAGAACAAATGCCACAGCAGAGCTGCTTTTTGTAAAGATAAAAATGCTTTGTTATTTCCAAGATCCCATGGGCAAGGCCTGATGAAGTGTCTAAATAACAAAATCCGTGCTTGTGGTGAAATAAAAATGTAGGACATTCCCCATTTTTAATTTTTTTTCAATCTTTGCATAGCTTTGAGCATCAGGGATTGCTTCCCAGTGTGTGTGGCTGTCAAGAGTTCCCTTTCTCCCATTTTTATATTTTTGGGGTCATTTTCCTCTGTTTCAGGACAGAATTGTGTCACCTAATTTGGAAATAGTGTTCACCTCAGTGTTTTAAAGTGCAAGTGTTCTCTGTGTTTTCCATCTAGGAGAGGAACTTCACATTTTAAAAGATGTAAAATAACCATCCTCTTATTCTGTATTTGTTTTCTATTGGTCACTTTTATGTTGTATTTTCACTTTCAGGGCAAAACCAAATTTCTGTTTATCTGCAAGCACTGTTGACACTTTTATAGATGAGCCAAAAATGGATTTTAAATGTGTGCTGTCTGTTATTGGGCAGCAAATCCAAGGAGCTGTCATGTAGTTCCTCTCTTCTGGAAAAAAAAACCCACATTTTTTTCCTTTATGTTGCTTTTCTATCTTTAATTGTGGCTTGCTTTTTTTTCCCAAGTTCATCTTCTTTTATAGAATTTATTTAAAATGCTGGAAAAAGCAAGCTCTGTGGAGGGTTTATATTCTAGGTGTGGCCACCTAACAAAACAGGTTTGAAAAGGTGAGTGCAAAGCTCTTGTTCACAGATACTGCAGCTGAAAGCCCAGGAAAAGGATTTTCCCCCTGAAATACAAAAAGCTTTATTGCATTTTTGGCAAGTGATGTGAATGCACAGCTCCAAACTGAAAATAGGAAGGAGTTTGTCCTCATTACCCACTAAATGTCAGCAGTGGGGAAGGCAGATTTATTTGTCTGTGAGGATTTCAGGGAGGGCCAACTCTCAATTAATTTGGAGATTGATGATCCCCAAACATCCTGCAGCATATGGGGGACAGCAGCAAATCCAGGGGGCAGATCAGCCCAAGGGGGATCCTGAGCCAAGCAAAATGATTGAGAAAGATGAGCCAGAGATCTGTGGCTGGTTTTGAATTTGACATTTGTCAGCAGAGCAGCCAGGGCATGCATCCAGTGCCAGTGTTTACCTGGAACACCCATCCATGGAGTTCTCCACACTGAGGGGAGGCACACAATGGCTTTGCTGAAAAAAATACCTCAAATTTGACTGCTGGCAGTGGGATTCCTGAATTGGGTTTGGTTTGGAGAACCAGAATAGATGAGTGAAGGATGTTTGATCTCAGTTCATAAGAAACATCATCTTTAATGCCAGGTGAGGCTGCAGAATCCTAAAAGTTGTAGCTTTAGGGTAACAACCATCCACTGGTTGTTAATCTAAAATTACAACTGGGTTAAACTGTTATCTGGTCAATAAGAATGGGAAGAATAGAATCTATATAATCCCCTTTCAGTTCCACTCAATTTTCTGTGGATAGGAAAATTAAAGAAGGAAGTCAGTTCTGCTGTGCTGAAACTAAAAATATCTGAGGCATGAATTAATGTGGATCAAATGTTTGACTTGCATTCAGAATGAGTAGTGGAAATAGGCTTGATTGCATGGCAAGTGAGTTGGCACTTAAAATAAAACATGTTTGACTTGTCTGCTAAATATATTGCAGGAGCTGAGGAGTGTTCTTTCACTCTATTTCTGTTAAATGTGCCTGTAGTAACGTTATGTTAATAAATGGTGTGAAAATGCACCAGCTTCAGCAGGGGATTTCAGTTTCCCCTCACTCCTTGAATGGAGAAAAGACAAAACATCTGTTTGGGGTTTTTTTTCCCCCCCCCCCCCTCTCTTTTTTTTTAAGAGAAGGTATTTAACAAAACTCTTCAAGAGAGAATTTCTGCAGTTGATGCATCTTCTGAAAACTCCTGCCTAATTCTTGTGCTGGGAAAAAGCTGCTCCCAGCTCACTGCTGTTTGGGAGTGAGCAGCCAGTGCTCACTGCTGAGGTGGTGGTGATGCCAAAATCTGCTCAGGGAGCAGAAATTTCACATTCCCCAAAAGGGTTCTGCAGCTGAGCAGCTCTGCTGGAGGCAGAGCAGGGTCCCTTTCTTGTAAGCTGGAATCACAGGTTGGTCTCTGCTCCTCTGTTCAAGCCAGAGCTTCTGGTTTGGAACATTTCTTTAATTCCTCAGCTTTATTCCTTGGGAATAAAAGGAAACTTGAGGCTCATCTCCTCCTCAGCCTCTCATTTCTGTGGATGCAGAGCCCTAAAGGTGTTAGAAAACCCAAAAAAAAAACCTGGGAATGTTTTATTCCAGTCTCTGGGCTGCAGGATCCAACTCACTGATGGGAAGCCAGTTGTGCTCAGGACCTGGATCAGGACATGTGGAATCTCTAAAAACCCTTTAAGATTCCTTCCAGTTGCTGTTTGCAGTGTGAGAGCAAAGCAGCTTTTCTGCACATAGGTCACAACTTGAAATATGAGCAGATTTTAATTCTATTAGTACAGCAAATCATTATTTTTTTTAAGACACATTATTTTTCTTATGACAATATTCCAGAAGGCTTTGCCTGGTAGGAAAGCTCTCTTATCTCAAAGATCATAATTAGATGAGATCCACAGAACTCATGAAGCACTTGTAGGACTTTTTTCCTTAAAAGGGTCACAATAACTTTGAAATCTGGAGTTATTTTAGCTGAATTTTCAATCTACACAACGTGTAATTGCAGCTGTACAAAAACCTTCTTGCCTGAATAGTGACTGCTTTTTTTTTATTTATAAAATAATTTAATTATAATTTAATTATAAAATACTCAGGCAAGGTACCACCAGTGTGAGAAAAGCAAATATAAAAATGTCATGCAGTCCTTTAAGGATACATTTTTGTGGATCACTTGTTGTCCAGCTTAGGACTGCACCCCTTCTGAGCAGTTTATTATTTCATCCTGATTTCCTATTTTTTCAATAGTCAGTAAGTTATTAAGTGGGAAAAAATGTTTTGTGGGATTGAATGATGTTGAAGTGTCATTGTGGCAACATTGCTTGGCTTTCCAGATCACCTCCAAGAACTGGGAATAATGGTTGGTCTGGGAAGAGGCTTTTAGGGTGGTGTTGTAATTGAAGCTAATTCAAACTTCCATTGATTTTCAGAAAATTGATGCCCAGGCCATCGAAGAATTCTATGGGTTAACATCAGACATTTCCAAAAACTCTGAATCTGGATATATCCTCTTCTACCAGTCCAGGGACTGAGACAAGAAATGGACACAAGGAAAAAGGGATCAAGCTTTGCCCGAGTGGAACACGTTTGTGCCAGCAGAGGTTGTGCAGTTCCTCGGTGTTGCTGTAGGACCAGGCCAGGTGCAGGGGGAGGAGAGAGCTCCCTCCTGCCCCTGTTGGAGGATTAGTGCTGAACTGCCCTAACAAGAAGAGCTTTTGTTCCAGTTTCCTTTCTGGGCTTTATTTTTTTTTTTTTTTTTTTTCACGTGCTATCTTCCAAAATCTGTATTACCTCTACTTGAAACCCGGCTGCTTATTTGTTCATGAACTCAAGAAGAGATTTCAAAGTAGCATTGTAGGATTTTTACCATTTAAAGTTGGCCTGAGGCTATACCTTGGTTTCTGCCATCGTTTTTCTGTATTTTAGCAGAATGATTTCAATATTCAGTGTCAGCTGAAGGCATATTTTAGGATATGAGCAGCAGCTGGTTGCTGGATATTTTTGGTGACTCAGACTTGAGAAGCAGTACAAAGCTAAGACATATTGGAAATGTCAAGTCTGTAATTTTTATAAAGAAAAAGCAGACAAACCCCTCTCTCTGCAGCATTGTAAACCTCCCCATTCTGCATTCTCTTGGGCTTAGAGAGCACTGACAGCACTGCTTCTTTTTGTACTCTTCTTTGTGCTGTTGTGTTTCTCCTGCAGAAGGCAGAGAACTGTCTCCACATCCAGCCTCTCCTGCTGTGCATTTTCCTTTGCAAGCAGCAGTTTTGCCTCCAGGCCCCTTTGCTGCAGGTTCCAGGGGAGCAGAGCAGCCCTGACCTGTCAAAGACCATCTCTGCTGTAGAAAAGTTGGGAATTCCAGCCTTTCTTGGAGCTGTTGCATAAACCAAAAGTGCCCTCATTCTGAAGCAGGATCTGTTCCACATTTCACTCAATTCCAAGCAAACTGATGCAAGTTGCATTTTGAATCTATGCTAATCCACAGAAACAGCACTAACTGGGAAGGGTTAACTGGGGGAAGGGGTTTTTAGGGAACTAATCCAGGAGTTCTGAGTCTCCAGGGTAATGAACAGGTGAGAAGGAAAACCAACCAGCCCACCAGACATTACCTGGTCAGTGTTGCAGTCATTGTTGGTGATGTTTGTCTCCATCTGGGAATCAAAACACCCCCCCTAAAATGCTTCTGATTGTTTTACCTCTCTAGGCCTTGCTTCCCAGGGGAAATTGTTGGTCTGTTGAAGACTGAAATGAAGCAATTATCTGTTATGTGTATATATTCTAATCTCAAGGATAACTAGGAAGAAAAGACTGAGGAAGTTGGTGAGAAATCTGAGAAAATCTTGTGCAAGTTTCTTTTGGAGAAGTCGTGTTGCTGTGCCAAAGCCTGTCACAGCTAGCTCCAGGCTCCCAGTGGGAATGAGTGTTCTGCTGGCTCCCTGGGCTGTGTCCTCAGTGTGGCTGTCCCCAGCACAGCCCCTCATCTGTCCCTTGTGCTTGTTGTTCTTGAGGATCTTTAACTTATGCAATTCTGTGGCTTGTGCAGGATATTCAATATTTTACCAAAACACTGTCCTCAGGAAAGCAGCATTTCCCAGTTCCTCGTGCTGCCTGTGTCTGTTCCTTCCTCTCATGACCACAAAGGTGATGTTTAGCAATTAACTCCTGCCTTCAAAATGCAAATGAACCATTGCCATTGTATTCCAGCTGGGTACAGCTTCCATTCTCCTGGCACATCTCTTCCAGAGGATAAAATATGGACATTGGGTTTTGTAATTCTTTTTTATTATACAGAGTACTGTCATTTTAAGAGACACATTCAACAGAGCAGCAAATGTTCTTGTCATCTTGTTCCTGTTGTGTGACAATTGTTCCTGGCTAAGAGTCTTCTCCCCTTCTCCACACACAAGCTGTGAGTCCTCTCCTGGTGATGCCACCAGAAGACTGTCATCACTGAGTCTTGCAAAAAATGAAAAAAAAAAGAGAGCACTGAGTTAAAAATAATCTAAACAGTAAATACAAAAAGTAATGTAGTACACTAGACATGTATTTTGTATATCTGGTGATACCTTTTTACAAATAAAATACCTGACTGAGAGATAATATTGAAAGATATATACTATAGATTAAAAACTGTTCAAAGTGCACTTTTGCTACAGATTTATAAGGAGACTAAAAGGAATTAAATGGGAAGAGAATAGTGTGATGTTACTTCTGTATAATAAATGACCCCACCTGTCTCCAATAAAGCTCCTTATGATCAAACCCACAGTGCCCAGAGGCTTTTCCTTGAATTTCACTCCTTAACTTCTCCCACCCTGCTGGCTGGCTGAGGATCCTGATCCTGCTGTGTCTGCATCCCTGTAACCTGTGCAGAAATGGGTCAGAGCAGGAGAATTTAATAATTCAGTGTCAGAGATTTTAACTGCTGTGCTGGTACAGCAAGGAGGGGTCACCCAGGGCCTCTGTTCCTCCACCACCCCTGGAGCTCTGCTGCTGCTGCCTTTCCCTGGGATTTCTTCTCCCTCTTTCCCCCTGTGCTGGGCTCCCTAAGACTTTGTTGCAAATATCATCTGACTGATTTGGAACAGAGACATTTAAAAGCAAAAACAGCAGCCTGTGCTTGGAGCTGTTGAGGTTCATTGCAGGACAAGTTTTCATTTCTTTGTGTTCACTGCAGTTCACCTTTGCACAGGGAAAATGGGATCAGTTGTGCTCCTGTGAGTGGGAATTTATGGGAATACAATGCAGTAGGAGCAAGGGAGATTGGAGGATGGCAGCTGCTCTGTAAAACCACATTGTAAATCCCAAATGCTGTCTGGTCCTTGTTCTGCTGGGTCACACCTTAGCAAGAAATAAATAAATTGAGCTGATTTTAACTCTGCTGAACATGAGTTGGACTTGCAGGAAGAGCATTCCCTGGAAATTAGGAGAAAACACCAAATCCAGAAGGGCTGAAAGCAAAGTGGTTTGAGCTTTGATTTCCACTAGGGCAGGACTGATGCTGGGATTTGGGAGCTGGGTTGGTCACTGCAGCTCTTCTCCAGAGCCTCTACTGGGGCAAGGGTGGAGACCATCCCATGGTTATTATTTCTCTAGGAAATGCTATTTTGCTTCAAATTCCACAGACCCTGCAGTGTTTGTGGAGAGGCTCTGCAGCACAGAGGTGATTTCTGACCTGCTGGGGGTGCTCAGCACGTTCTGGTTACCAGCAGGAGCTTTTAAAGCCCCTGTGCCAGCTCGGTTTAGGAGATATTTAAAACAAATCCCATTTGATTGGTACAAGAAAGAAAACGGACTGACAAAGGCCCCTGAGACAAGTCAGACCTTCCCATTGTGGGCATTTTGCAAAAAGAAACAATCCCTGAAACGTAATTAATTCCCAACATGTAAGGTCCTGCTGGCGTTTGCTCTCCCTGCACTAATTAACCTCGGGGCTGCTTCTGCTCTGCTTCCCTTCTGCTCCTGCAAACCCAGGCCTGGAATTTGTGTGGTCCCCAGAGCAGGATCAGGGTGGGATGAGATGGCTGGGAGGGACAGCTCAAGGCAGGGGAGGTTACAAACGAGGCAGTGCCAGTGGGGTGGTGCCAGGGTCATCCTGTCCTTTTGTTCTGCAGACAAAGCTGCAAAGGGAAATGCTTTGATCTGTACACATCATTTGTGTCAGAATTAATGGCCTCGAAGCGACACTGGGGTGGTTTAGATGGGATTTTGGGCAGGAATTGTTCCCTGAGAGGGTGGGAAGGCCCTGGCACAGGGTGCCCAGAGCAGCTGTGGCTGTCTCTGGATCCCTGGAAGTGTCCAAGGCCAGGCTGGATGGGATTTGGAGCAGCCTGGGATAGGGAAAGGTGTCCCTGCCCATGGCAGGGGGTGCATTGGGATGATCCTTAAGGTCCCTTCCAATCCCTTCCCTCCCTGGTGGTGCTTGTTGGGATCTGCTGGAGTGTGGAAGATGTTTCTGCACCCACAGGAGAGGGAAAGCTGGGAAGGGAAGGATGTATTAATTACACAGCAGCAGCAGCAGCAGCAGCAGCAGCAGCCTGTTAAATATTTGAGTTGCTAATAATGAGTGCATTTAGTAGTTGTCAGTTGGTTTAAAAGCTCCTAAATACAAATAACAAACACAAATACGAAACACTGCAGTGGTTGCAACACTTCAGCTTCTGTGAAATCAATTAAAAATATGCAGATGGTCCCAGCTGGGTCTTCACTGGTGATTTCCAAGTCCCAGGCAGTGTGAAGGAAGGGCAGAAGGGCAAGGATGGGGTTGGAAGCTGTGTTTGGAGTCAGGAACATCCCAGAGCTACCAGAGTTCATTTTGTTTTCCAGGTGGTTTTTAACTGGAGCGAGCTGCTTTAGCAGAACATGTTGTGTGAGGAATTTTGATGCAGAAAAGAGAGATTTACTTGGATTTAAGGCCTGGAATTAGAAGGGACAAGCCATCAAGAGCTGCACTGAGCCTGGGGCTGCTGCTGCCACCAGCCCATGGGAGGCTGAGACCAAGCACAGCTGAGCTTTGTGTGTCCATGAAGTCACAGGTGGAGTTCAGCAGGAGCTGAGTGAGTTTGGTGCCCTAATTAATGAGTGATTAATGAGTGATTAAGTGCCCTAATTAGCACTTGATGAAGTGCTTTTGTTTCCTTCTCTGAGGAGCAGCCACAGCTACTCCAGCAAATCATTGCCAGGCAGAAAGCAGGGAATGGGATGGGATGGGATGGGATGGGATGGGATGGCCCAAAGGAAGGGAAATCCCATCTGTGCAGGCCCAGCTGTGTCCAGAGGCACTTGGGACCACAGGGCTGCTATCTTGGAGATCTTTGTGGGCTGAACCCCTTTTAAAGCCAGCAGGAAAATGTGTTTGGCCATGAATCTCACATTGATGACAACTCAGATTTCAGACCTCCCTGTTTGGGCTCCTTTGCATCCCCCTCAGCTTGGGTTGTTGGTCCTTTTGGATTATTTGAAATTCTCTGGGTATTTTGGAAGCATTAGCTGCACAGCAGTGATTTGCAGGTCTTGGGGACTTTCTGGGAGCTGTGGCAGGTGGAAAGTTCCATCCCTGCATGCCAGAGAATCCCTGGATGGTGAAACCCATGTAGGTCCAACCCAAACCTGTAAAAATCCTCCCTTTCCCATCACCTGGACAAGCTGAGGTAAAATCCTTCAGTATTTTGCTCCATTTGGAAACTGCTCCAGGTCCCTTTGCTCCCACCCTCACATCCTCAGCTCTTCCTCAGCAAATTCACAGGAAGCTGCAGGAGGCAGCACGTGGGGCTGATCAGGGAAAAGGGTTATTCTTGGCCATCCTCCCCAAATCCTCTTTTTTTCAATTTTTTTTTTTTTTTTTNAACAATTTATTGCTTTTTTTTTTTTTTTTTTTTTTTTTTAGCATTAAACTGTTCATTTTCAGATTTTGAGTCACAATATTTCTCCAAGCGAAAGGCCACGAGTCTGGAAAAAATCCAGTTGATTCCTTCAGAATTCTCTGCCATCATTTCAGCACAAAAGAGCCAAAGCAGAGCTGGGACCTGCTGCTGATGGGGATGGAGGGACAACCCCAACACCTCCAGGGTGCTGAGGGTGCTCATCTCCTTCCAGAGCCTCCTGCCAGGTGCTCGGGGTGTCCCCTGAGATGTGGGGACAAATGTGGCTTGGTGAGGATCAGGAAAGGGAATTAAGGGATGTCTGAAGCCAGCAGACAGAGCAGAATGGAATTATTTTCATTAACTCACCCCTAGGGAGTTGTAAAGTGAAAAAATGAATGGAAATTTTACACTTTTTTTCCCCTGGTTTCTCATGGATGGTATAAAACTGACCTTAAACCCAGGTTTAAATGGAATTTCTTGAACCTCAGACCTAGCAGAAAAGCCAAGCTTTGGTTTTATTAAAGTTTCCAGCAGGAGGAGGTCGCTGGATTTGGGAAAACCAATTTCCCTGCGCTGTTTCTGCCCAGTTGGAGCCAAGTGCCCTCGGAGCAATGACTCGGGGACAGAAGGATTCCCGGGAGAGATAACCGTGTTATCTCCTAAAAATATCTCCAAAAACGCTCCAGCCTGTCCGAAATTAGGCAGGGAAGGAGCGGGATGCGCTGCTGGGCAGGAATTGGAGCAGGGGGAGGAGATGAGTCCGTCCTTGGAGCGGCGACAGCAGGGAGGTGACAAAGCCTGGGACAAAAGGGCAGTGCTGGGAGGCAGCGGCAGCAGGAGCATCCTCTGAGGGGTGAGAGCGGTGGGAAAACGGGGAGGGGAACACAAGAGCTTGGGGACACTTTTTGTCCCCTGAGTCCGGGATCTTGGTGGCCCCATCCCCTGGCAGTGGCTCCCAGTATCCCGTACTGGGAGGAGCCGTGGCTGACTGGGAGGTGGCTCCCTCATCCCACTTCAAGTTCTGCCCAGTGTCTTCTGCTCCCTGGGGCTGCAAAGTGGCTCCTGCAGTACTTGGTTTGTGGGTTGGTTGTTTTTTTTTTGGTTTTTTTTTTGTTTTGTTTTGTTTTTTTTTTTTATTTTTTTTCCCTTCCCTTCCTGCACCTTCCCCGGGCGTGTTTAATCGTTTGCCTGTTAGTCACATTCCCCAGAAAAGCAAACGCTGCGGGATGCTGAGTGACAGCTCTGGAGAACCGGCTGGTTCTGGATAATTTTATCTCAGCACTGAAAAGAAGAACAGGGCTGGTGAATTTGCTGGGAGGGAGCCGGCTCTGCACCGAGGGATCCCCAAAATTCTGCGGATCCACAGACCCCTCCTCCATCTCTGCACTGCTGATTATCATCAGAGGATCGTCATGGAATGGGTTTGGAAGGAACCTTAAAGATGATTTCGTTCCAGGGACACCTTTCCCAGGTTGCTGCAAGCCCCACCCGAGCACTCCATGGATGGGAGCTCCATGGATGGGAGCCACCCTGCTTTGGAATTCATCCCATCCATTTCCAGCCGGATCTGGAGGTGTTTGGGGAGGTCTCCTGTGCATCTTTGATGGATTTGAGCTGCTGCTCTCCCTGCCCTTGGCAGCCAAAGCTGCACACCCCAGCACTGCTCCAGGGGCATCTCCTCTCCCCAGGCGCTGGGAGAAGCTGGGATTCTTCTTTTTCCCCTGTTTCCCTCACTTTTGGGCTGTCTCAAAAGCCAAGCAGAGCCAGGGGCAGCCCATGGAGGGATGGGCTGGCTGACGAGTTTGTTGTGCGTTAACTCTCCTTTATTGATCCTGCTGAGCAGATTGCCCTACCCACACACAGCCCTGCTCCCCACCAGGGTTTTGCCCCTTCCCAGGACACCCGTGGTAGCCCAAACACCCCGATTTGGGGCCATTTCTCCACTGCAGGGCACAGGGGAGGGCAGTGCCACACTCCCTGTGCTGCTCTGGGTGCCGGGGTTGGGACACCCTGAAAGGTTTTGAGGATGAAAATGCTGTAATTAGAGGGAAAAACAGCCCTGGATTTGCCTGGTCCAAGGGCAGTGACGGGAGGAGGATGCTCACAGGGACACCTTAGGGACAGAGCCCAGCCCATGAGGATGCTCCAAACCCAAAACAGCCCCCGAGGGCCGGGCCAGGCTGCTGGGGGGGTTCTGGGCTTGGGGACAGCCGTGTCCCCACCTGCCCTGGGTGCTCTGCAAACCAACCCCGCTGCCTTCGCTTCCCTCCCCTTCCCCACCACTAATTGAGCTGAGGCACTAATTAATGCCTCAGCACCCAACTGCGTGCTGAGAGGATGCTCTGATCTCCTTATTTCCGGTTTTACAGAGCCAGGAAATGCCAACACCCTGTGCTTTGGGGTGAAATCCCTGACATTTCCCTAAATTTGAGGTGAGCCAGGGCTGGGGGTCGGGTCCCTGCAAGCGCCAGAGGATTCAGGGATGCTCCAACCAGCACAGGGCGCTCCCAAGGACCGGGAATTTGGGCTCGGTTTATCTTTCCCGATATCCCCGCGATGCTTTTCCTGGATAGGGTTTTGTTTTCTTTAAAAGCCACGCAGCTAAAAATAGCTGTGCCCGCGGTGTCCCGGCGTGAATCCGTGTGCGGAGCCGACCTTCAGGAGCTGCCTCTTGTGCTGCGCTATTTAAAGAACCTCTTGTGTGCCTCAAGAAACACCTGATGGGAAAAATGAGATTTTTTTTTGGTTTTTTTCCCTCGTTGAAAGAGCCACCTGGCCTCAGATTATCCCCAGGTGGATGATTTCGGCTCGGATTTAGTTAAGCACGGGGCTGTAATGATTTAGCTGGGTGGTCGTGGAGAATCTCTCATGGAGAAGGTTGGGGTTGTGCACCTTGGGGTGCAGGGGGACAGCAGGACAGGATTTGAGGGTCAGGGGGGTTGGCACTCAGCAAGGTGGGATTTGAGGGGAAGAGACTGAACAAGGCAGGATTTGGGATGCAGAGACACAACAGGGCAGGATTTGGGGAGCTCAGGCAGCCAGTGAGGCAGATTTGGGCACAGGCACCCCATGGAGCACGTGGGGATTCATGGAGCAGAGGGAATTCCACTAATCCCCCTCCATGGGGGCACAGATTTGGGTACAGACACCCCATGGAGCACATGGGGATTCATGGAGCAGTGGAATTCCATTAATCCCCCTCCATGGGGACACAGATGCCCCATGGAGCACGTGGGGATTCATGGAGCAGAGGGAATTCCACTAATCCCCCTCCATGGGGGCACAGATTTGGGTACAGGCACCCCATGGAGCACGTGGGGATTCATGGAGCAGAGGGAATTCCACTAGTTCCCTCTCCATGGGGGCACAGATTTGGGCACAGGTACCCCATGGAGCACGTGGGTGTTCATGGAGCAGAGGAAATTCCAGTAGTTCCCTCTCCATGGGCGTGGTGTTGCCAGCGTGAGGAGCTCCCAACGTGCTTGGGGAATTTGCCAGGTTGGGTTTGGCGGGGTCGTGGGCGC
>VZTT01072381.1:0-12487 GCA_013400855.1 Buphagus erythrorhynchus
AAATCAACAAAGCCAAGTGCAAGTTCCTGCACCTGAGTCAGGGAAATCCTGACAGGCTGGATAAACACAAATACAGATCTGAGCGCAGCCTTGAGGAGGAGTTCAGTGCTGTTGAGAAGAAGCACAACAGGACCTGGCAATGTACTCTTGTTTCCCAGAAAGAAAAGCAGGTCAGTCAGCAGGTCGAGACTGATTCTCTCTCTACCCCACTCTAGTGAGATCCCACATGCAGTACTGCATCCAGCTCTGGGGGTCCTGACATAAAGGGACATGGACCTGCTGGAGAAGGTCCAGAGGAGGCCACAAAGATGCTCAGAGGGCTGGAGCACATCTCCTGTGAGGAGGAGTCTGAGAGAGTTGGGATTTTCAGGTTGGAGAAGAAATAGGTATTAGAAATAAATTCTTGTGAGGGTGGTGAGGCATTGGCACATACTGCTTAGAGGAGTGAATGGATGCCCCATCCTTGGAAGGCCAGGCTGAAGGGGACTGTGAGCAACCTGATCTAGAGGAAGGTATCCCCAGCTCACGGCCAAGGGGTTGGAACTAGATAATCTTTAGGGTCCTTTCCAACCCAAACAATTTTATGGTTTAAAAGAACTCAGCATGTCACAGGTGATCTGTCACAGCTGTTGTGTCACAGCTATTCTGTCACTGTTACATGGAGCACAGTATCCTGCAACTGAAAAAGCTTTCTTACTATCAGTGCAACTGCACAGAACACGAGAATATTCAGCTATACAGTCAGATCTAGTACTGAACAACTGAGCACCCTGGTGCCTTACGTGCACAAGCACCTCTGGTGAAGTATTAAGAGAAATTCAGGATAACACTGCCACTCTCAGTGCTGATGATGCAAGCTTATTTCATTTTCATTTTCATTTAGTGAGCTCTCACTGAAATGAAAGATTCTCTGAAAGCTTTATAGCATGGAGTGAAATGGCAAATTAAATTGAAATTGAGATAATCCCCAGAAATGTATATACAACTAAAGCAACTCAAAAGTCTAGACACCTTTCAGACTGGCAAGTTCTTATAAAAATGAGAAAAAGCAATCTCCTATAATTCTCAAGCTTTTCAATCTGTCTGAGGACATCCCAGAATGCACCACATTGTGTCTACACTATCATTGCAGTGGGACAACGCACATCTCTATCAGAGAATGAAGTACTATTGAAATGGGTTACATGAACCTAAAGCACCAGAGAATTTCACATACAGGAGTTAAAAAAACCTGATTTCCTCTGTCTACTTCATTGAGATCACAAATCACAAGCATCCATGTAGTTTTAACTTCAGTAATTTCAAATAGCAACATTTGCTTGTTTGAAAGCCTAAGTAAGATCTCTGTTCAGGTAGGAAATTGCTCAACTCTGCAATTTTTGTTTTTCAAGTCTGTGTAAAACTGTTCCTGCAGCAAAAATATAAGTGAAAACCCACAAGGACCCACACTCTGGGTGTACAGATGTACACAGAAGGAATATAAGCCCCAGGAATGAAAGTAGATTTCCCAGCAGGCAAAGTTGAGCTGTAGTTTCAGTTAAGTCTTCAGTGAAATTTTTGAAGGAAAGAATATGATGATTCCCCAGAGAAACTGCACAACCACAATACCTAAGCACATTTAAAGATTATCATTCAGGGCTTTTAAATTGAGCTCTATGTTTCCATTAATCCACTGAGCTGCCAGCCCAATCTCACACTGGCAGGCTCACTGCTCTCTAACAATTGAGAGCTTATTAAATATTAAGGTCTTAATCTTAAGTACTTCTATTTGACTGGGTAATTCTAAATAGTGTGCAGAAGATAAACATTTTCCCACTAATATATATATACATATATATATATACTGGGGGAGAGAGAGAGAGCAGTATTAGACAAAAACAAATGTCCCCAACCTGGCAGGAGAATTGTGTAATAAATCCATTCATTTTACAGCAGCCCATGTATCCCCGCAGTCACATCCCTTTCCAGTTGCCTAAACCCAGCTTGCACAGGTTTACCTCTGAAGGACAAAAGCTCACCTCTCTCCTGGCCTTGAAATGCCACCTTAGGAATTAGAAAGATGATCACAGCAGGATTCACACTACACTAATAATGCTACACTAGAGATAAAGAGAAAGAGAAACAGTTTTAAAGGTAGCAGGACCAGCAGCATGGTCTGGTACTTGATCTCTCTGACTTTCCATTCCATTATTTTTAAAAGCATTCAGCTAAGGTAGCTTTTGCCTAAAAATTAGGCTAAAATGCATAAGCTGGATGTGTATCCAGTATAAGATTTTCTGAAAAATAATTTTCTACCTAACAGAGACAGAGGTCATCTAGTCAGCCACTTTACTTTCCCCTTGTATTTCAGAAAGATCACTTTTGATACAGAACGACTTGGGGTGGGTTGGGAGAAACCAGGAAAGTTTTTGGTTGAGATTTTTAGATTTTCATACTATTAAGGCTTTCCACTAGACCCAACAGTAAAAGAGATGGTGACTGGGAAAATGGTCAGCAGCAAATGAGGGGTCCTGTTTCAGGACCTCTCTTTTGGAAAGGAGCCAGGAAGTACCCACAGGGTACTGAAATGCCACTTGCCTCTTACACAGATCTGTAGTGCAAGCACTGCTGCCCCCTGAAGCAGGCCT
The DNA here is from genome assembly GCA_013400855.1 of Buphagus erythrorhynchus. NCBI lineage: Eukaryota > Metazoa > Chordata > Aves > Passeriformes > Sturnidae > Buphagus > Buphagus erythrorhynchus. Next base: position 2,628 of record VZTT01072381.1, read on the forward strand.
GTGAGATCACATGGAATGTGGCTTACACTGTCTATAGAAACGAGACCTTCCCAGATTACAGAATTTTTTTTGTCTTCTTTCTTTGTGCCCTTCTCTTCAACCCAAGCTTTCTGCTGGAACCAGACCTGCTCCTCTCCTCACAGCATCACCATTCCCCTGAGGGCTGGCACACTGAAACCTCTCCATCAGGAATCAGAGCCACATCAGCTTCTCTACAAACAAACTTGAATTTCCCTTTCTAGACAAGCTCAGATATCAAACAATGGTCAGGCATTACACCACAGGAGCAAAACATAGATCTTGCCAAAAAATGAATGAAATAAGGAGCTTACAGTCTGTGTGTACACATGTGAACCTAAAGATGAATCAAAACTAGAATAGAATTAGTGCTGAGGTAAAACACAATGAAGCAAAACACTAAGCAGCTGCCTGAGGCTCTTTGAGCAGGGACCTCAGTACAGGCTGGTGGATACCCTGTCCTGCTTTATGCCAGTGGGCACCACTCTGACATGGGGAGCATGTGGGCACTGTCATTCCCATTACAATATTTACACGTGGGCCCAAGAGAGTAGTTGCAAAACCAATATGCTCACAAAAAATTTCCATTATTTTGTCAGATCTCAAAATGCAAACTACTGTTTGGATCCATTTTGGCCAGAGATTTAGCTGAGACTCAGCCTCATGTTTCTCTGACCCATGGCATCTACAGGGCATCAGTATGGGACAAAGTACTTTCAGTTCCTGATATCCACAAATAACATTTCAGAAAAGCAATTTCTGCAGTTAGTGTTATAAAGTAAGGAGGTTCTGAGGGCTAGCAAACACATAAGGCTTCAAACTCCCTGGAACAGATAATACAGTATGCAGAATTATGCAAGTCATTTTGTACTGCAAGTCAATCCCTTTATTAAAAGGGGATTACAACAACCACAGCATTTGGTGTCATTCACACACACATAACCCATGTATTAACTCCTGAATATGCAAAACTCAATTTGCAGCTGCAGTGTGCTTGTCCTGTCTCCCATTCCTCCTCCCCCACATTTTTTACCTACAAGAATACCAGTAGCTCAGATTTAAATTTCTAAAGGAATGGGGGTTTAACATTTACCCAGAACTCTGTGAGTGTTTGTCCTTCCTCCACTAGTGGCCCATATGGCCAGAAAATTATAAGGTCTGCAGTGAGACAACGTTTAAAATAAATAAATAATATTCAAACTCCTTTGTAAGACCTACAGGCCAGTCCTTGAAACAATACAGATTTGATAATGAAATGTTCTTCTATTTACCAAGAAGTTTTTTTTTGTGTCAACTACTTTGGTTTGTTCATGCTCTATTCCATACTTGAACACATATTTTATAAAGACAGTCTTTAGAAATACTAACTACACATGCTTACAAATGCTTCTTTATGTAAAAGTAACAAAACCAAAACACAAAATCATTTTAATGGACAAAACACTTGAGGTGCAAAATAGCTTGAAGAAAAATAATGTGTTATTTAGGTAAGCACAGGAAGGAATTATTCTGATAATCTGCAGAACAATCCATGACTCATTAAATAAAAATAAGCTTTTCAGCTTCTTTCTAAATAAATTCTTTTATAATCTTGTCTCTTCATAAGTAAGTCAAGTTTTCCTTGCCATAAATTCTATTCCAATAATAATGGCAAAAGATTGAGACATTTATCAGGATACAGGTTATCTGGAAGCTATACCAAACATCCTTTCTCAGGGTGATGCACATTTGATGGGCTATTAATGGAATCCTTTCAGCTGAGCATCACAGGTTTTACTGTCTGGCAAAAAGCAAAGTTTTACAGTGAAAGAAAAGCACTGCATAGAGAGATAGTCCAAGGGCTTACCAGGTGCTGCTGCTTTCAGTGCTGCATTTCCAGACCACTCCAGTATAACCAGAAATTCAAAACCATTTTCATGTGCAGGAGTCAAGCCGTTCTTCTCTCGCTCCGTTAGTGGGTGCAGTCAGTCTGAGTAACATATCCCCATCACCATGAAGAAACTGCCCACATTTAAGTGCCTGACACCTGCACTCTAAAATGCTTCACAATAAGCAAAGCTTTCATTATTTTGGGGTTGCCCTGAAATTAGAAGTAAATTCTTTCAGATGCTACTATTTACTTCCAGAAAAGCCCCAAGTGAGTTATTTAATGCTGCCTGTGCAAATAACCTTAAAATCCTTTTTTATTACAAAAAAGCATTATCAATAAAAACTGGCTAAGATTCATGGCATAGCTCTGTTCTCAGAAGTGTTTTCATTGTGCAGAACCAACATCTCCTCTTCCATTCCAAATAATGGTTTTAAACTTCCTGCAGGATGGGAGAAGGGCATTACTACTTTTTTGATTCCTTCTATTCTTGCTGAGTCTACATGAGATGAAGCAGAATTATGTTTTCATTTGAGATTCATCAAAAGAGCTGCAGTCAAGCTGAGCTGCACTGTTAAATTCTGTTGTAATTAGAAACAACAAAAATCCTTGAAAACAAATGGGCTCCCAGACATGCAAGTCAGTGGCAAAATGAGGCCTGTGGGATCTTTAAGCAGCTGAACACCAACAGTGATTGAATGTCAGCAGAAAAAAAAATAGCAAAAAAGCTTTCACTTACAGAGAAAACAGCTTGGAAATGAAAGCTGACCGGTAGTTTGACTCAGACATCAAACACAGAGACTAAAAAGTCAGTCTTGAAAGAGAGAAGTACATCCCCTGAAGCACATACGCAAGCAAGTTTAAAAAGCACAAGGTTAGCCTTGCAAACATGATCCACTACAGATCCTGCTCCTTTTTGTCTTTTCAGCTTACCCAGACAACATGCAGAAAGACCAGGTCGAGGTGGAGAGAAGATGCCTCAGGGGAGTAACAATTCACCTTATGACAGGAGGACTAACACACCATTATGCTCCCTTTGAAGTGTATAATCAGTGACATCATGAGTAGAAAAATATTCAGGCCTTTTAAAGACCCAGCTATTCTCTGTGGCTCTATGACTTATTGCAGTAGTTATTTCCTCCACCTGATTGCATGCTGAACAAATTACTATTTCCATGTATGCTTTGCATAACAACTCGTCTCCGTATCTACAAGCAAAGCCATTTTTTCTCAGTGTGTGGTGGTGAGGGGAAGGACTCATCAGTTCTCACAGAACCACTCAGAATGGCAGCGTGCTCTGTTCACTTTGACATGCACACAACCCCAACCTGTTGCCATCAGATTTTTCTGCAGTGAGTGATTTTGAGAAGACCCTCACAGTCAGTGACTTTTGCTACTTTTTTCCTACTTTTGCTCTGGCTTGCTCTCGTTTGTATAACTCAGTAGCAGGGTCTAGCCAGCATGTGGTGGGAGACAGAACCATAGAATATCCACAGCTGGAAGGGACCCACAAGGATAATGGAAGCCCAACTCACATCCCTGTACAGCACAGTCCCAAGAGTCACACCATGTGCCTGAGGGTGTTTTGCCCAAATGCTTCTGGAACTCTGTCAAGCTTGGTGCTGTTACCACTTCCCTGGGGAGCCTGTTCCAGTGCCTTAACATGCTCTGGGTGAAGAAACTTTTCCTAATATCAAACCTAAATCTCCCCTGACACAGCTGCAGGCCATTCCCTCGGGTGCCATTCCCCTGGGCACTGGAGCGAGGCTATCAGTGTCCACCCCTCCTCTTCCCCTCACAAGGAAGTTAGAACTGCAGTGAGGTCTCCCCTCAGTCTCCTCAGGCTGAACAAGCCAAGTGACCTCAGCTGCTCCTTGTATAGCTTTGCCCACTAGACCCTTCACCTTCTTTAGATGCTTTCTAATACCTTTATATCTTTCTTACACTGTGGCACCCCAAACTGCCCCCAGCACTCAAGGTGAGGCCTCCCAGCTCAGAGCAGAGCAGGACAATCCTCTCCCTTGCCCGGCTGGCCATGCTGTGCCTGATGCCCACCAGTACACCAGGGTCAAAAACCCTGTCTCCCTTTTGACTGTGAGACAGATTTAGTACCTGGCACTACAAAGGTAATTTTCTCTTTTCTTTCCACTTTGTTCTTTTTCTGCCAAGCCTGTTTAAGACTGTGTGCTATTTGGAACTGTCCGCTGCACCTTTTGTCCAATGCAGTTATCCCTAACAACTAAGGGCCTCTGAGGAGAAGGCTTCTCATATACCTCTGATGATTTCTTCTCATATCCAGGATGAGTTTAATTCTGCACACACTTGAAGCTCAGATTATACACTAATTTGTGTACCTGGGAAGGCAACAAGTATTTACAATATTCATGTTGTCATCTGCAAAATTCACTCAATAATCTTTAGTGCTCTCCTAAAAAGCACTGGGGAAAGTCATCAGACGTGTCAACTCAGTTTTGACAAATATATATGCCAAGGACAGAGCACAGCCTGCCAAAATATTTCGTAGTCCTTAGGCTCCAAGATAGACAATGCTCAAAAATTCACAGGGATCATTGTGGAACACAGGGGTTTGGGTTTCATCTTGCTAAGTCTGTCTCTCTGCAGGTCCTACAAAAGGAAGAAAAGGAGGAAGTGAATTTTTTTTTGAAAGCAGTTGTTCTGCCCCATTCCCTCCCTCTCATCCCCTTCAAGCAGCCACAAACTGTTGCTCTACCCTGCCCACCACCTTAAGAGACACGGGTAGATAAGCTCACTTGCTGTAGCCAAGGAGAGAAGATGAAATCTGAACACAAAACTGGGACCTGGCTCAGAGATCAGAGGTTTAAGCACTTTATATTAGACACAGAAGGAAAGTTTTCATTCTGGGGAAGATGATTATTCTCATTGCCACTTTATTTATTTGTTTAAGTCTTATTAAAGCAATTTAAAAATCTGGTTCAGTAAAAAAAACAAACCACGTCTTAAAAATTACTGATTACCTCTTGTATTAAAGATAGTAATTCCAAATCTTAAAGGTACAATTTAACCCTCAGTGCTTTAAAATAGTTAATAAACTGCTAAACCAGGCTTTCAAGACATGTACTCAGCCAATGACCTGTGTGCAATTGCATCCTCACAACAACCATAATTTCAGGGTTGATGTGAATGGAGAAAGGAGAAATTAGAAGGAATTTAAAATCCTGACCCAATGTTTGACTCAGAAAGTCGACCTAAAACACTTCCCAGCTAACAGCAAATGCCATTTCATTTTAACAGAAAGTTCTGAGCTAAAAAGCAGAAGCAGGATGCAAAGGCCTCATACCACAGACAACAATTTAGTGCTGTGATTCTAAAAGCATCATTAAATAAAATGCTCCGTAGTGTTAATTCCAGTTGAAAAATCAAGGACTCATTTTAAGTTGGATGTACAGTTTTAAGATATGATACAATTATATTTGTAGAAGGAGACTGCTTGTCATTTATGAATAGTACTTATGCTAGCAGAAGTAGTCTGCATGAACTGTGCCAAACTCCTCCACCTGGTTCCTTGGTAGCTCCAGCTCTAGTGCAAAACAAAGACACTTCCTTTCACTTAGCCAGGATGATCAGTTGTTATAATGAGAGGAAAATGAAAAATATTACTAGCACAAAGGTTTTTCCACATTAAGACATGAAACAGCAGAGAAAAAATAACACAACCACTTGTTTTACACAAAAGCTCCCAGCACAGCAACTGAAACAGCACCTATAAACAAGGGGAAAAGCAGCAGAGAGGTAGCTGCCATGAGCAGAGCTGAGCTTTGCCACCCTTCCTCCCACAATATCACTCTAATAACTGTAGGGATTAGGGAGCCAGCTTTACAAATGGCATAAATTACTCTCTCCTCCTCTCTCTGTGTGGTCACACACAACACTCCCAGGCATCTTTTCCCAAACTTCCATAGCACAAGGATGCTGATTCTGCTACTGCTCGGTCTTCATCTACTCATGATATACAAACGTGTCTGCTCACAGAATTTATTCTGTTCAGCCCCCAAAGGAGCAAAAGAAAACACAAAAAGATTGCAAAACCTATAATAATAGCCAAATCATCTATAGCAACTTCTCTGCCCCACATGAGTTCACCTGAAAAATCAGAGAAGAAATCGTAAAGATTGAGTGAAAATGGACACACACGGTCCTAAATAATTTCCTACCCTGGGCAGTAATTCTGCCTATTGGCTATTTTTAGTCACAGTCCCATCCTTCACTCGAAGCAAACATAGCATATAATGGAGTGTATGTTCCACCAGTGCACCGGAAGAAAACTGATTTATTGCATATATTGAAACTGACAACTGAATATATTGAAAGTCCTACCTAGACCATTCCTAAATGAGATTGTAAGGAAGAATAGAAAAGTAATGTTTACTGAAAATTAGCAATGTTTGTATTTTTTTTTTTTTAAACTGCTTTAACACTTGAAAATAAAGGAAAACAAAATTCAGTATTACCTTTTAGAGTAAGATGAGCAGCAGAGGTAACCAAAACATGTAGACTTTACATACTGGAGGAAACTGTTGAAATCCCATAATCTCCTTCTGCATCTGCACTAGGCTTTGAGGAAGGTGAGGCAGATCACTCAGCCAGTCCCTGCTGCAGCCATACACAGAGCAGGAACTTAACAGCAAAAGATGACAAAGCTGGAAAATTAGATAGCCCAGTTCTGAGAAACTGCTTGTGGATTTGCAGAAAAATGCAGCAGTCTGGGAAGCCTTACAGCAAGTCGCTTTTTCAAAAATCCCCATGGTGTGCAATCTAGACATGAGACGGTCTGTACCCTTCTGCCACTATGTGTATGTCTGCTGAGATTAGTGGCTTCTGGTAAATGAAATAAGGAAAGTTAGGAGGTCTAGAAAGACAGTATGCTGCTTATTTACACTGAACATTTCCACACAATCTTCATTACTGCTCTCAAAAAATCAGGTAGGCAAGGTAATGAATGTCCTGTGATTAAAGTCTGCTCCCAGCTGGGCAACCAGCTGCGAATTCATGGGGGCAGGGTTTTAGTTTATTTTCTGCCTTCCCACACTAGACAATTGCTAAATTGTATCTTATTTGAACTCCATACAAGGATGGAATAAAGTATGATAATCTAAGTGCCACATGAAGGCAGCTCAAAAGTGCCTATCTGCTTTGGTCTCAGCAGTTAAATGGAGAATATGTTCTAACGTGCTGGAAGTCAGAGTAAAATCTTATTTCATTAAGAGTTTGTAAGAAACTTCCTTGTTTGTTTCTACGAAAAATAGCATACATGTTTTTCTACAGTATTTTTACTAAAACAATTGTCAGTTATACTGTAACCAATTAAACACTGAAATACATCCAGAAAAAGTAACTGATATAAGTAGGAATGTAAAACAACAAACTGTTTTAAAGTTTAAGTCTTAGATTCCATTCATCCACATTTTTTTGCAAAACAACATTTTGTTATAATGTTCTTGTTCCAATAGAATATATTTTAAAACACATTTTGCTTTTAATTTCATATACTAACAAGATAAGTGATGCTAATTATTTTTGCAACTGTTTGAACAAATAGGATTAATCCAGTTGTATTCCAGTTATTTTTTCATGTTATGCTGGGTTTTTTTCTAAAGAGATGATATGTTTTTCCCCTACACAGACTATCAAAGTGATTACCTGGCAGACTACAAAACACCAATTCAGGCTTACTTAATTTGCACTTATTACATATAAAAGCGATCACTGAAGGAATGTTATTTTCAGGAAATAGCTGCATACAACCTCTTCAAGCTGCAGAGGTAGAATCCATCTGCTTTGTGCTGCCATTTGTTTAACTGAAGTCACAGAGCTGTAGTGTGTATTAATCAAAACAGTAAACTTCAAACGATGTCCTAAATTCAGGAGAGAGTGTAATTACAGTTCCTGTGAACATCCATTAGCTTTGCAGTCTCCACAGATGAGCATGCACACTTCCCCCACTCTTACAAATAATTACCACTGGTAGCTCACAGCAGAAATGAAAAAAGCATTTCATATTTTTGCTTGAGCCCATAAACACTAAATTGTTACAACTCACTCAACAATTCTTTATAACTAAGAAGTGATTAAAGAACCTGTTTTAGTATTGTCATCCTTTGGTCTACCTTATCACATTTTCTCTCCTCTTTCCAAACTTGCTTACCTGGAAGCTACATTGGTTCTGCAGTTTCACACCTATATATGATTTTAAAAAAGGAACTATAACATGAAATACTATAGCAATTTTTCTTGAAGAAGTAGCACCTCACAATGAGACAAGCGAAACAACTTATTTTCCACAATTCTCTGTTAAATCTGCTTCTCATTACAAAGATGCTATGGCAGGTCAAGTTTTCAAGATACACTTACCAAGATAAGATGGGATGCTGTTATCCTAGAATAATGGTCCATGTGGTCCTACAAGCACCCAGGTAAGCCCTCTTTTCTGTCTTGGTAAGATATTTAGATGTACACACATACAACCCCTGCCCACTACCTGTTAAAACGATGTGTGTGATGATAACTGACAATAAAAATACCAGCTTTCTATGAAAGGCCAGCTGAAACAGAATCAGCTGCTATTTCTATTTCTCAGTGAATGCAATAAAAATTATGCAGAAAAATGTATTTATCTTAATCCTGAGTAAGTCTCACCCAAAAAGGAAAATCACCCAGAAATACAAGAGCAAAGGTCAGTTGGAAAAATCTCCACTTGGCATCAGGTAGATCAAAGATACCTTTACATTCATAGTAAATGAATGTTATGTTCAGATGTTATACAAATCCAAGGAAATTTTTCTTGCAAGAGAGGAAATTTCTTGCAACAAATAAATTTTTCTTGCGGCAGAGCCAGTATACAGCAAACCTTTTTTTTTTTAATGTATTTTAGAAAACTAAATGAAAATATACTGTGTTTAAATAAACACTCTTCCATTTCACTGCTTTCTATACTAGGTGTAAGTTGATTTAATAGAAACACTGAATATTTCTCCCCAGTCATACCCTTGATCCTTTATGTCCAGTATCTTTGCCCTTGCCCTGCCAAGTACCTCATTTTAGGAACACTTGCTTTTTTATTTAGGAATAAATAATGAATTGTCACTTCACCATTCCCTCCACCTTCTGCCCCTCACACACAGTCTTCCCCACTTGTCATAAAAGAAGATGCTCTGCAGGACCTCCTTTCATACCAGCATCTCTCTCCTGTGCCATCTTTTCATAAATGTGTTGAGGTGCAAATTTCAAAAGAAAGCTGTTTTCCTTGTGGCTCTGACTGAGAACTGATTTCTCAATTCTCTGTTATTACAAGACAACCTGACATTCCTACATATTGAAAAATTAGGGAAATGCAAGACCAACCCATCAGAAGCTGTTCTGCATTCATTCTGGAGCTCACAGCCCTTCTGATGCTCATCTCTTCTTTTCTTTTTTTCTTTTTTTTTTTAACAGAGAATTTCATTATTAAAAATAATGTCAACTTTGCTTCTTTTAGAATATTATTTCTAAAGCAACAAACATGTTTTCCTTTTAGAGACAAAGGCAACATTCTTGGCCTCAAGGACCAATATACCATGGACAGCTCAAAATCCTATCTGGTACTTCTTACCTAGTATTTATTTTTCATGATACAGCAAGACTTAGTTTTATCTTTTTGAAACACAGAGGTATTTGTTCTACCTCTGAGGATGGAAAAGACATTTCTTTCTAACNGAGACACTCTGGTTCAGTAGTGCCACTGAAAGCAGAAAAAACTGTGTAATAGAATTTAATTCTTGTGCTATTCTAGATACCATTGCCAGAGCGACTTTAAATTGCTTTTGAACGAACTAGAAAGTTCAAGTTAATTGAACAGAAGGATTCATGTAGCAAATTATCTTGCTACTAATGGTATGGACGAAAGAAACCTGATTAGTAAGCCCAGCTGGATACTCACAATGTGAGAAGTCAAGAGATG
>VZTT01072381.1:22352-37093 GCA_013400855.1 Buphagus erythrorhynchus
TGAAGTTAAACTTTTTAATCTTCAGGTGTTTTGCTTTACTAGTCCTGAATCACTCTTCAACCAAAAAACTTTAGTGAAAAGGAAACCACTACTGAGCATATGTTGCATTTTAATGCTCTTTTCTAACACTTTGTATTTTCTCCCCAGTTCTCACATGAACAAAACTCTGATTAGTAGCAACAGGTCTCTAATCAGAATGATCATTATCTCCTGCTACAGAAAATTGAGTTTATCTACCACTATACCAAATTTGAGAGATTCAGTCAAAGAATAAAATACAACTCAGCTTGAAAATCTATACCACACATTTTCTTTTCAGTTACAATAGGCTTAGTTATTAAAATGTGAACCTACCAGGAATTGTATCTCCATAACTATCAACAATGCCTATGCATGGCAACACATTTTAGACTCACTGGATAGGGCTCATCTTCCCTCTTTATACGAAGCTGTATCTCTTACTACAAGTAAGAGAAGTCACACAAAAGGCTGTATTCTAAAGCTCGATTTCTGATGCAAAAAAACCAGACAGAAATAGCTCGAGAACAGTTTTCACAGGAGTACTCCTAAGAACATTCTTACTACGTATCTTCCAAAAAAGTACCAGCCCATTTCCCCACTGCTCTTTGTACACCAGGACACTGTAAATGGGAAGATTCCCATCTTCAAAACAAGATTTTTCAGAGGGATTGTATATATAACCTGTAAGTCAAACCCATTTTATTTAATGTTTAATTTTAGCTACCTTGACACTTACCATTTAAGGTTTTTCTTAAATTACTTCATTTTAGGTGAGACAAAATGTCAAGAAACAATATAATCTGGAGACATTTTTTAAAAAATATTTTAAAAGTGGGAATTTTTTGGCCTTCTCTGCTTCTTAGAAGATAATTTCTAAAAAACAAATGCAAACATTCTGAATATCCTATAAACTACTGAATGATTTAGTCATGAAACGAATAGTTTTGATAAAAGATGCCTTCAATGGTAATAAATAAAAACACAAAAGGAACCAAATTTGAAAGAGAAAAAATATTTTATACAGATTTTGATTTCTCGCTCACTCAGTCCCTAAAACTGCAGCTTTTGCAAGGCAGAGATGCCCTGCAATTTAACAATATTTAGATATTAGCCTTTAAAATAGTTTTGAAAGCATGCATAAATTTATGAAAAACCTAGCAGAGTCATTAACAGCAAAATGTTATTTATGTGTCTATGTGTATGTATATATATATACAGCATTACATACACAGTAAAAAAGATTAATGAAAGACTGAACAATTAAGCTTTCACCACACTGGTTCTATCAGGATCACTTAAGCATGCTTTTACTCATCTCCTCTCTCCACTCAATAACATCATATTTACAAGCTTCCAACTTTAAAAGGTGGTAATGTTTTATATCCCTTGCAAGTATCCCTTGCTTGTACATTAAAGAATTCAGATTCTAATAACACAAATTCCACAAATTCTTTAAAAAGTAAATAGGCTGTCCAGGAAAAAGACAGCTACTATGTATGTTCTAGAGAATCAAAGGAATGCACTAACATTGAAATAATTTTTACTCTGAAGATTCATGCATCTGAGAAGAGCGGAGAGCACACTATAAGCCTGTCTACAGGCTATATTATTCAAAAATAATTCTGTTCAGGTCTTTAGATTATTTAATGTAAAAGAATTTGTAAACACGGTTTGAAGAGAGAAATCAATCAGTTAGCTGTTAAAATATCCAAGTAGTAACCTAGAAATGAAAAATCTATAAGCAAGCATCATCTTTCTCTAGTAATCTCTCTGTTGCTGCCTGAACCTTGCTCTGTCAGTTTGAAAAGGCAATAAGAATATTTTTACTATTTTAATAGTAACAAGTTTCCAACATAGTAGTTTTTCTGGGTGTATTGCTTTCAGTAAGTTTTATAAAGTAATTCTCACTGATTTCTTCACAATACTTCGTTACTGACTTGATTACACTTTTCAGCACTTCCACACCAACATGACACAAACCCACTGACCTCGTACCTTCTGCCATGATGCAGCAGCCCAATGAAAACAAGCAGAATCTCAGCGACATTTCTACCATTACTCTGTGCTCTTCAAAAGAGCACCTTGTTCAGTATTCCCAAAGTAATTTGGAAACAATAATACTTTGCTGTACACAACTGCAGAGAGACAGAAAATTATTCCTAATTTACAGATCTCAGGAGACACAGTAGACAATGTCAAGGTTTTCAGAAGCATCCCCATCTCAAGGAACAATGAGCATCAAAACCTTCTGGTGCTTTACTGTGGCTACAGAAGAAAACATAAACATTACATATTTCTATGTATAGAGCTTTATATGTTAATAGTGCCCCTAATCATCATTTAGCTTCACAGAGGTTTTATAGAGAGACCCACCTGAGATATTACACCGTAATACACATGGCAAATTATCCATGGGAACGTCAAGTACAGCTGAAAGCAATACAATGCATGCTATATTTCTCAATATAACCAAAATGGTGGTTCTTTACCAAAAAAAGACCCCACAAAGTTAGTTAGATATTGCTCTATGAATAGAATTAATCACACACAAGGTAGAAAGGTGTGAACATTTATCTATATATTTAAGATTTTAACTCAAACTGGTGGCTATGAGAGGAACTTACAAAAATCTCCTTAAAGAAAACAAGACCTTGATTTTTAAGTCAAAAACTATTTCTTAGACAATGAGGACATAACTAGATTGAGGCAGAAGGTTTGCATAGATGTTTGTGTGACTTCAGTAACACATTGCTGTTCAGCAGAATGACTGTTTCTAAAGGAAAACTGAAAATATGGATTGTTGAGAAGCCAACGTGGTTCTTTCCTCAGTCGGGGTCATACCACTGCACTGACATTACAGAAGCTTAATGCCCATCCTTTATAGAAGAAACACAGGTCCTAATAGATTCCTATAAGGCAATGTATCATCAAGAAACAGTAAAAGTATTAGTGTTTCCTAGACCATACATAAAAACTTACATTCTGCTCCAGCTCACCCAATAATCTGCCTTAGTTTCTGTCTCAGAATCTGCAACAAGACAGAATGTCTCTGCTTAAAAATACTTCTCAACATGATGAAAACTAATGTTTGTTTATCCCTACAGGCTTCTTTTAAGAACCAGCAGGTTCACCCTAAAAATAAAATCTCTGAAGCTAAAAGTGCTAGTTTAAGGGTCCATTTCCTGAAATGTTTAAGTAACACTCAATTGAGGTTGAAGCATTTTCAGATTCATTACTTCAAGTAAAATACTGTGCTCCATTCTTCTAAGAACTGACATAATAAGCACGGCATCTGAAAAAGTGAGGCTATTTATCTTTGGATGTGAGGCTGAACAAAGTTCAGATCCACTAATATATCTGCTGCTCGGCTTCAGCTGTAAATAACAAAAACTAAAGCAATGCTACTTCTGTTGTGTGTCAGATTGGGTTTGTTTGGGTTTCTTTTAGTCACATCATAAAAACTTTACAGACTTTCTTCTTGCTCAAAGTACACAAATCAGCTCTATTCACACAGTGCTACACAGACTAGCAATGAAAACTGTTATACTGGATTTGGAGCCTGGTCAAATTCAGTTAATCTTAATTCAGTGTATAGGAGATGAAGTTTGATCCACTCCAGTATGAAAATGAATTTTGAGTGAAAACTCCCCTACTTTGATATTATTAATTCTTCTATACCTCCTTCATTAAAAAAGGTACATAGTAAAAAATCACATTTCTTTCCCATCCTCTTCTAAAAGATGATCAGATGATCTTAATGCAATTAAATACCACTCCTAGCTCTTCCAGTTGCTTCTTGTATGTGTCTTCAACCATTCCTGAATTCAAACCATCCCAATACAATGCAAAGTCAAGAGCAATGTCATCCAGCAGATGTAAGAAACACAAAAGCCAGCAGTGTTGTATTGCACTAGATGTATTACATTCTGTAACCCCTACTGTGCCCCTGTGGTATGGTCCCTGTCCCCTCTGGCCATGCTTGGTTGGCTGAGATCCAATTTCCTCCCACCCCCTTTCCAGAAGCTAGAAAAGGCCCAAACCTCCTGACCTTTTCCTCTTTGCTCCTGGAAATCCACAAGAAATAAACATCTGAATATCCCCAGGGGAACAAAGAGCCTTCTTTGCTATCTTTTGCTCTCGTCCATGTAAAACCACCCAGAGGCCTCTCCGTAACATCTGAGCAAGCTGGGAACGAGAGAGCGGTCTCAGGAAGGCTTGTTACACAGCAGGAACATCTTTTCTTCACCCTGTGTCAGGAAAGGAGCAATGTAGTTCTTCCTCCAAGCCTCCACCTCAGGTCTGTCTCACCTGGGGCCTGTGCCAGGCAGGTGCTCATGCTCTGTTTCCAGAGGGTTGCTAAGATGCCCTGGTTGAGCCCCATGCAGGAGAAAGGACATACTTGGTAGCAAAGGAGAAATGAATGGAATATGCATTGGGTGCAAGCAGCAAAAGGCACCAAGGATGGGACAAGGACACGACTGAAGAGGAAGATCTGCTCCCAAGTGACTTAAGTCAGGTAGAGCACAGAATTTGCAGGCTGCAGGATTCTGGGGATGTAAAACTGACACAGGTCAGCAACTGCTTTAGGAATTAAATGCCGCCTCTCTTGTCTCTCAAAAAATAGGAGAAATCATTTAGGTCAGAGAGAAGCAGAGCTGTCTGCAAGGAACCAGAACTTCAGACAATGAAATAAACCAACTACAGTAGGAGATTGTACCCTGAAAAAGCTAACCACAATTTGGATTCCATTTGCTTCACAAGATGCTAAAACAAGACAAAGAAAAGTATCTGCACTTCCAAGTAGCCTCAGAGGAATGTTCAGGTTCCTTAGCTGACAATCACATCAGGCCTACAATTCCCACTATCATGAATGAGGGGTTTGGCCGCTTAAAGAAACACCATCAAAGGTATTGGCAAAAGGAGGACCTGGACACCAAACATCTTCTATAAAATAAAAGAAACACAGCTCAGGGACAGTGGTTTTGGCATGTAGTTGTTATAGAAGCACAGTGATAAATTTATCAAACCCAATACAGAAGATAGTTTCATATGAAAGAAATCATAAATTCCATCCTTGGCAGGGAGGATTGTAACTAGAGAAGTTAACTATGCTAAAGGAAAATCTATGGCAGAGCAGTAAATTCTCCAAACCTCCAGTGTCTCATGAAGATATGAACTATATACTCTTTTCCATCTATTGGGACCAAGTTAAGGGAAGAACAAAGAATATTGCTGCTGACTTTTGAGTTAATTTTTCATACTTGGCAGAGGGATCTTTCTCCTCTCAATTGACCTTGTACACCAACAAAACTAATGGAAGACTTTCAGACTTCGTTTTTAGAAAAGAGAGAATAATGACAAATTCATGCAAATGAGTATTAATCTCTCACAAAAAATGCAAATCTCAGAGGATTAATACATTTTTAACATGCCTTAATATAATCTAGATATCATATAATTCTTCAGCTTTTGGCATTACTTGAAGACAGGCTATGAAGTCATAAACTATCTTTTAACTGATGAGAATGGAAGTTTATGCCCTTTTAAGCAACTATCTTCATCAGGGCAGTTAAGTAAATATTTGAGAGCATGAATTTTAAATCTCTTGATATTTACTTAAACTGATGCATATTCATGTGACAGTGCTCAGTTTTAAAGAAAAGCCTGTCACTTTTCATCATGAAAAAACAGCAGAACATCATCCTATCTTTGCTATAACTGCAAAAAAATATTTGTATATTCTTATATATTTAGTTTTGCTGAACATACATGTCTGCCTTCTGATAAAATTTGCTATAATTAAGACTAAATTTTAAAGCAAAAAGAAATATGCATGAACTTATTTAAAATGATTTCGAAAAGAGCTGTTACTTAAATCAAACAGTATATCACTTGGATTGCAAATCAAGGGACAAAATGCTGGCCACCACACTTTTGGCCCCTTAAAATTAACTGGAAATTTCAAAATGCAATACTATTTACCTCTAACAGGTATGTATATAATTTTTTTAAAAATCTTTAATTAAACAGCACTTATAGCATTAATCCTCTCAAAAGATCTTTGGTTGGCTGAAGAAATTGTTGGTTTAAAGGAAGAATGAAAAGGGCATTTTACTCAGAATATGTGGGATCTGTGTACATCTAAATTTTGTTAACATCTGGGGAAGTTAGAAAATAAATTCTTTTGCTGTGCTTGAATGACATGTTTGCTTTTTGCAACGATTTGAGCAACTTCAGACAGTAAGTGTTGACAAATTATCTGAGTACACTGCTAAAGGTAAAATAG
This sequence comes from Buphagus erythrorhynchus, assembly GCA_013400855.1. Classification (NCBI taxonomy): domain Eukaryota; kingdom Metazoa; phylum Chordata; class Aves; order Passeriformes; family Sturnidae; genus Buphagus; species Buphagus erythrorhynchus. The sequence goes on from VZTT01072381.1 coordinate 28,660, forward strand.
TCAGGCATTTCTGTCTTCAAAGTTGTTCCATATGCAAACACATTAAATTGCAATAACACTTTCAAAACACTGTCACTTTGCACTACCTACACAAGCCACCCAACACATGGAGCAATCACCAGTATAGATGTGTAATCAATAAAAGAAGAATGTCCTTTAAACACTTACCAACTGCAAAGCAAAGCAAGTTAAATATTAACATTATGATATGCATGTAAGAAAGGCAAATCCAAAAAGTCAAAAACCAGATTAAAGAGCGAAAAATACTGCAAAGGATCACTTGCTAAAAGCATAGTGGCTGAGAAATGGATACAATGTGGAATGAAGAAATAACTTTTTTCTTTTTTTAAAAAAGCACAATTTAGCAACAATTGTTGGGGAAAGAAGCTTTCATTTTCCTTTTTTCTTCTGATTTCATCAGTGAACATTGCTTCTTTCAAACGCTCAGGACAAGCATTCGATTCCTTTAATTAAAAAAAATTGTTTCTGTTTAATTATGTTTGACAAGATTCTGAAAGGTTCCTACCCACAAACAAGTCAACTTTTCTACCTCAAGGCAGGCCTGAGGGGAGAAGTAAAGTTCAATTTTTCATTGGAAAGAGGTATTTCAAAACCATATGGCAGAGGCGCCACTTGGGAATAACTCCCTGTGGGAGTTAATGAGTGGGGTGAGGTTTTTTTCAGGGGAAAAGGGCCCCATTCATACCCAGGGGCCTGTGGCCAGGACTGGGGGGGCGGGGCCACGTGACACCAGAGTAGCCAGGTGGTTGGTGGGCGAGGCCACGTGATGACAGAGCGGTCACGTGGCCAGTGGGCGTGGCCATGTAACACTGCAGCATTCACGTGCCTGGGTGGGCGGAGCATTTTTCTCTTGTTTGCTAGAAGTGCTGTAGCGCTTACTGTACTGTAGTTAAGAATTAGTGAACAGCTGAGTCCAAACATGAAATTCCGTCTCTTGTGCTTTTAATTCCCGACTCTGACTTAAGAGAAAATAGAAGATAAAAAGCGATATTCCAGTTGTTTCCAACAGGGATATTTGGAGTGACTGGTGATTCTACTTACATAGACTTAGATAAGCAAGAACGTTCTGTATTCTCCAGTGGTCCAGAGATATTTTCACAGACATGAAAAATTCAAAACTTGATAAACAAATAAAAAAAATTCTTTATGTTGCCCTTTGAACAGTATTCACTGAGACAAAGTCTTTTTTCATTTGCCCACAGTTGAGAGCATTTTTTAAGACCAGAATTCTTTAACCACCTGGGCTTAACACTCCTGGAATGATTTGTGATAAATTTCATCTGTTTTTTATGCAAAAAAGTGGGAATATTGGAACAAAGCTGCCCTTCAGCAGCAGCTGTGTTCTATATTTTTATTCCTTTTTTGTTTCTGAGGAGCCTGATATCCTAGTTTCTAACTGCTTCCCTTACACCATTTGCATTATTATCATGGACTTGATGCTGTAGATAAGTTCTAGCAGCTGCTTCCAAAAACTTCAGCTGAACACCTGGCTGACAGGGCTTGGGTGTGTCTTGCATCCATATGAGTAATTATCAGTATATGTCTTATCTTCATACACTTTTAGGAAAAGTGAATAATTAAAATAATTTCAAAAATGCTTCTGATGTTAGCATTTAAATTTCCTGACAGAATTTTATTAAGTCTATCACAGAGTACTGGTGGGGCTCCTATGATAAATATATATTTTTCTGATATACTTTTTTTTTTAATTAAAACAAAACAAGCCAAGCAAAGAAACATAACTGAGGTTGTTTGAACTCATTTGGCTGACTGATCTGGGCACTTGCTGATTTGAAATCTCAAATATTATGTTGTTAGAAATCTCTCCTCTCCCACAAAGCTCTATATTTGTGGATTATGATGGCTGCTGTCTTTGATCAGAAGCTAAGAAAGTTTTCATGCAGAAGACCAAACTTGGAGTAAAAGAACCTGCTGCAAAAGATGATTGACAGCCAGAATACAGAGCAATGCCCTGAGAAATACAAAATGCATTATTTTGGGCCATTTGTCTATAGGGACAGGGATAAATACATCACATATGTTACAGATTTCCTAAGCGGACGACAACAAAGGAAAAAAATGATTGAGGACAAGAGGTAATTTTTATCCATTAATATTTCCAAGCAAGGAACAGCAATTCAAATATGCTGGATACTTGTTTTGGATCCTGGGGAATGAAGAGATAGATTACGAGATCTATTAATTTATATTCACAAAACATATTCCAATTACAAGTAGTTTCTGACCCTTTCTGGCCCCACAGCCATTGCAAGAACCTCTTTAATTACTTGCCTTTTTTGCAATAAAATACAATTTAGCAGCACTAATTATTTGACACAAGATATTTTAAGTATGGAAGAGGCTAACCAGTTGCTATACCATAACATAGTATAATGAACTTGACTGGTAGGTACTACGTATTCTTCTCCAGAACAGTTTTGTTCTGCACCTTCACTTTCAAACGTATCGTCTTTGTTCTAATTTGTACCTACAATAAAACAAGAACATATTGAATAGAAGAGTGCAGAAAGAATTCACAAAACCATCACATTGTCACAGCATTTCACACGATGGGATAATGTGTAAATATTAAGCAATTATGACAGAGGTGGGAAGACCATGGATTAAAATAAAAAACCTATGTGGAAACAAGGTCTTCTTCTGAGGACAGAAGTCTGGGATAACATTATAAATTAAACTAGACAGAAGCAATATCAATCCAGTAAATAATGATGGGGATCTTTTTATGATAAAGCAGTGAATTATCCCTATACAGGCTACTAAAGATGCCACGATGTATAATTATTTCTTCAGAAATATTGCAACACCATTATAAAAAAATTATATTTAAAAAAAAATCAAGTCAGATATCCAAAAATTATAATGACTCTTTAAATTTCTCTATGTGATTCCAGATAATCTTCATTGTGTTCCCCAAAAGGTCACAGAGGGAAAGGGAGGCTAAGAAATTACCAAGTTGGCATAAGTATATTACATGACAAGATTGGCTAACTTCAGGAGCACTTTTCTCAATCTTATAGCTAATGTAGATTATACTGTTCACCACATGAACTTGGTCAATCACTCAGATTCAAGTCTTATTTTTAACACAATGAAAAGATGGGTAATTCAAAGAAAATTCAGAAAGGTGCTCAATTTTTACAGATACAAAACCATCATTCTATAAAGAATTGGTTCTATAATTTTGAGTGCAGGAAGACAACACATGGGCTTCACAAAACCAGAGGCACTGTTTCATTCCAGCCAATGTATGCTGTTTATAATAAAATACAAATAACATCTGCAAGCTTTCTTACCTTTCCATATGAGTTACGGGAAACTCAAAATTAAATTTAAAGCTAACACAGGGTATTTATGTTTTTACCCAGAGTCTAAATAATTTATTGAAAAAGTTCAGCTCTAATAATCAAAATTGATGGAAATCATTAGGATTTTATAGCTGTATTATCTGTCCCTAATTACAACATCAAATAGAACAGTATGAAAAAATTCTTGATTGATGTCTGATATTTATCTTCACCACCAAAATTTCTTTCTTGATGACATCTTTAGCAAGTTAAATCAATTTGTGAATCAAACCAAGACTCAAAAGTTCTTTAGAAAGTCACACACATCCCTACCATTTTGTCAGCATCAAATCATTGGTATCTCTCCTTCCTTGAACAAATAGGCAAATCCTAAACTCTTCCCCTCTGATTGTCAATGTTTGCACACATTAGTACACAAGTACTTGCATTTGGATCCACAAATATTTCCAAAAGAGTATCTCGTTAAATCATAAATTAAGAAACTACTTAAACATTGAAGTATTTTAGTATCTTTTAAAGAAGCATGAACACATAAACTCAAAATGTTTATTTAGTAGTCAAAATTAGTTAACTTTCATTCTGCAAACAGCAATAACATTTTTGCTGTTGAATTTTATTTTCAGATGCATCACGGGGAATTTACAAATAAAATTAATAAAATACTTTAAAGCATGAAATTCTTACTGTATAAGAGAACGTTGTTTAGTGTTTTACTTCCTTTTCAAAAGATTTTAAATCTCTACATAAAATTCTTTATTTTTAAATTTGTATGGAGCTCTAAAGATTCATATCTGAACGTCTATTAAATATTTTTGTATGGAAGTTCTTATTAAGACATACTGCACAAGGGATAAAGATTAGAGTAATTTCATAATCTTTACCACTCTAGCGTTAATGTGGAAGATAGCTGATAGAACAAATGCATGAGAATTAATCACAGGATTCATATTAACATATCATATTTAGATAAAGTAAAATAAATTAAAAGGATCAAAGAAGTCCTTTAAAAGGACATAATACATTGATTAGTAAAGGATGAAAGTCACATATGGGAGGCGAGTTCTGTTAGACTGTAGGATGCTGTTACTGCATACTCCAATCCACCCCCACATATAGTGAAGAATGTAGCCCTTATGTACAAAAATAATCTTCCTGCATGGGTCAGCATTGAAAAAATTGAAACTGGAGCTTTACATCTTTTTCTAAAAATAGCAAAGATGGTGATTTCCATTAAGGCAAGCAAACAAAATAACTTCAGCACCTCTTAAACGTGACTGATTGCCTGCTTAACTTCAACTGCACTGAAAGTGTATTTTAAAATAGCTATGCAATCACTGTATGCAAAACATACTAATAACTTCCATAATTTATGTATTCCAAAGCATTCTGGAGGCTTATGAATCTTGCTGTCTTAATTTATCATGCAAGAATACCTGGTTAGACAGTCATCAAGAAGCTGTTTTCTCATCGCACAAAACAGAAGTTTTCACTAATGGAGAAAATACTATAAAATACCTCACACAAGGCTTTCCGTATGTGCTAGACCCCAGGTTTCCATAGCAGAGTCCTGGACCTCTTGTCCAAAAGAAATTAATTTTGTGCATTTCAAGACTGCTCTGCAATGCGAATTAAAGTAACAGAAATGGGAGATGATATGGAAGACTGACTTAAAAATTGTGGTCCAGAACCAATGAAAATACACCATACCATACTATTTTTCACTGTTTCTCAGAAAAGAATAATCAGTGGCAGTTTTTTTGGTTGGTTGGATTTTTCCCCATCTATATGCAGTGTACATTTATCTTTCTTCCCCTTATTACATTTTTCAAGTCCAGTATGAACAGCCACACTCTATTTCAAGTGTCAAGTCTAATTGAGTTAGAATTATGATAAGGAATTATTACCTGAATAATAACTTGTATCCTTGAAGATAAGTATCCTAAATATGCATGTGTAAGACCTTTATTCTGTTGCTGAATCATGTCAGGATTCAGGTTATCTCAAAAACAAAGCTGCAAAGTCAGATTAATCCGTGTTGCAAGAAAGTGAGAAAAGTGTTCACCTTTGGAAACATGAAACACAACAATATATGTGATACAGTATCACATCTGAAGTGCTTGCATTTGGCATGCTAGTAAGTTCGATATTAATTCATAAACAACAGGGACACTATCAGTAGCTGATAAGGTAAGTTCAATAGATCCAGGACCCCTAATGTAAGAAGGACATGGACCTGCTGGAATGAGTCCAGAGGAGACCAGGAAGATGGGCTGGAACACCTCTCCAGTGAGGATAGGATGAGAGTTGGAGTTGTTCAGCATGGAGAAGAGAAAGCTCCAGGGAGACATTAGAGCAAGTTGCAGAACTGAAGGGGCTCTACAAGAAAGCTGTAGAGGGACTTTTGACAAGTATGTAGTGACAGGTGATGACTTTAAATTGAAAAAGAACAGGTTTAGATAAGGTAGCAGAAATTCTTTGCTGTCAGGGTGATGAGGCACTGGAACAGGTTACCCAGAGAAGTTGTGGATGCCTCATCCCTGGCAGTGTTCAAGGCCAGGCTGGATGGGGCTTTGAGCAACCTGGTCTAGTAGATGTGTCTGTACATGGCAGCAGGGCTGGAACAAGATGATCTTTAATGTCCCTTCTAATCCAAACCATTCCATGACACTACTTTCAGATTCTATAAAGTTCAGAAATGCATAGAAAACATGCTGACATACAATAAAAAATACTTACTTCACTTTTTTCACAAAATAATTAGATCCTGAGCACATTTGCTTGCTTTGTTTATTTCAGAAAGACACAAACTTTCTAATTCAGAAATAAGCTTTACAGAAAGGATCAAAGATTAATTTCACATAGTAGCTTTGTGAAATCTGATTTCTTGTAAAATTTTTGCTGAATTCAGCAAATCAAATGTGTATTTATATGAATCACTATATGGTGGTGCTTATTATGAGTCTTCTGGAAAACAAAAAAGTGAAATACAGCAGAGTAGAGATGTCATTACAATGGCACATTCCTTTATTAGTCCTGCTCCTTCTGCTTATTTTTAAACATCAACTTTGAGTCTCACAACTCCAGTTACACTCTAAACTATTCTGTAAAATTTTAGTCACTCCTCATAAGAATTTTACTAAATCTCTTAGGGATTTTTCTCAGGATGTTTTTTCTATTTTAAACAAAATTTGCTAAAATTTTCTAAGAATGCATGCAACACTAGAAATGTGTTTAAAATTATTACACTTTTATGCCAAAATTCACAAATCACTAAGTGTGTCTTGGAAAACTTCTGGAAGAATTTGAGAATTGGAATCATTAGTAACCCAAGCATGTATTAGGAAACACTTAATGTGACTGAAATGACTTGAATTTTGCACATAGTAAATATTGAAAAAAATGTGTGCTCTTAAAAGTAAACACAAAGAAAAGAACAGTACAAAACCAAGATAATTTCATTTGTAGAAATCTAGGAGGGATTACTGGCCCACAGTCAAGGAGAGAAGAAACTCATGGAGGGAGATTATGTACAGCACAGGAAAAACAGATCGGGAAGGATAGAACTGGGAGACTGAAAACTATAACAATCTTTAGAACTCAGGATAGATTAAGGAAAGGTGAACTGTACATGAGATTTAAGGACAAATATAGAAACATTAGGATTGAAAAATAATTAAAATACCAATAAGCCTGGTAACTAGAATATCAGTATTAAAAACGTCAATATACTTAGCCACACATATTGAAAACACAATAGAAAACAACATTATCACTCAGTATATCAGATATGAACAAAAATTACTCAATTTACATCATGGATTATGTTTGTACAGACAGAAGAATAAAATATGTTTTTCATTACCCTCCTCATAAGAAACATTAATATGTAGATGGTGTGCTGAAACTTGCTGAATTTCATGATGATTTTACAAGGCTGAATTAGATGCAATAGAGCAAGTTTTGTTCCAATCAGTTTAGTAAATCTAAGTGATTTAGTAATGAGGGAGCAGAACCAAGGGCTTAACTTGAACAGTTATGAGTTAAATGTTCTATTGCTAGATTTCTACTCCTACCTCTCTTTTATGGTCACAGGCAAGTAATTTATTAATATCCCCAACATAAAACAAGGCTGTACTTGCTTTTACTAGACACATTGAAACTTCACACTGGATATCATGCCCATATGAATTACTTCCAACATTATTTTAAAGCCTTACATAAAGAGACTCAGGTCTAATTTGTATGTACTGTTCATAAAGAAATTCTGAAATTTTATTTAACATAGGAAAGGGCCATGAAGGATTCAGCAGCAATCCTTGCTTGGTGGAAGTCTGATTTCACTGTGTTCTTCTGTATAAGCCAAATAATTTAATACTCCTTGCATTATGTAAATGACAAGCTACCAACCTCTAGAAAACACTCTCAGCTAAGCAATGAAGATGGGGAAGGATCTGGAGCACAAGCCTGATGAGGAGTGGCTCAGACAGCCAGGGGTGTTTAGCCCACAGAAGAAGGAGGCTCAGGGAAGACCTTATAGTGGTTTATGAGTTAAATTTCTGAAACAGAATGCCAGTACAGAAGGTTGAGCAGAAAATAGAAATTAGACATAACAATTTATCTGCTGCTCTCTGCTACTTCCTTTTTTCTTTTCAAAAGCATTAGGAGCCACAGAATGGCTGAGGCTGGAAGGAACCACTGGAGGTCACCTTGTCCAACCTCCCTGCTCAAACTCTACAGCACATTACTCAGGGTTGTGTCCAGACAGCTTTTGAACAGGTTAAATACCCCATGAAAAAAGGGCAATGCTTAAAGCCTAAGGTAACGCTTTATGGTGAGATACCTGAGGGTTGTAAAGCTTTTCAGTTCTCCTTTGGCCACAATTAGCTAACTAGAGACTCTCTAAAATTAGCATTCAAGAAAAAGCTACCAGCTGCTGATCAAGCCTTTCACAGCTGGAGTTGAACAGTAAAGGGGTCTGGTTTAGTGCACTTGCACAGCAGAGGGAAAGAAGGTGGATCCTCAGCAAGAGCCCCAGATGGCACAAAACAGAATCAGACAGCAAGACGCTTCTTACAGTACCTCAA